>JAHWFP010029365.1:10244-26479 GCA_023313725.1 Lithobius niger
CCCCCCAACCTAACAAGCATCTTTACCCTAAAGTTCCCCAACCCTTTCCCCAGTCTTTGCTTTTCAGTCTAATTTTGGTTAGCTCTCCCACTTTGTTATTTTTGGTCAGATTCCTTTTTGGGAGTGTCAGTTAGGCCCTTTTTTTTTTAGGTTTTTGTTTTAGGACCTTTTCAGGTTGCAGGTGTAGGGCTTACGGTAAACCGTGCAGGGTAAGTCGTCGCATGACACCCTCGGTTCGGTTACTCAGCCAAAGCTGAGGTAGAGTAGTTAAAGTTGGTTAGAACCTCATACAAAGTGAGACGTAGAACACAGAGGGACGGGAAGCGGGGAGGGTGGAGTAGAACCACGAAACGTGCCGTTGAAAGCAGACATTTCCGTCTTCGCCGTCGCCCGTGCACATCCTGCAAATTTTTAATTTGGTTGGCACCTTTCACGATGGTGATATCCAAACATTCGCTCTGCATGCTGACGCGCCGAATTGCCGAAGTGTTCCTTCTTCTCCCCCCCCCCCTTCCCCTCCCCGGGCCAACAACCCACCCACTTGTATGCGATTCTAACCGATTTTGACTGCCCTAACCCATTTATTTCTGATGACTATGGGGCTCGTTTGATCCCCGGCCTTATTATTGACGAGGATTTTAACCTTTAATTTTTCTCTCATCTAGTTGAAAACGGTTCTGATTTTTAAAGCCGAAACGTCGTGCTTTCTTGATTTCTCCTTTATATTATTTACAGCTATTTTTGTTTGTTTGTTTGATTTCGGCTCTCTTTACATCCAACAGAGACTTCCGTTTTAAGTCGACAATAACCCCATCTGACGTGGAATCGCAACATACGGACTATCTCGAGCTCGAAACTGTCGCTCGTTAGATTGTGGCTTCACGGAGGACAGACCTCTAATCCTTACAATCTGGATCGCGTCTTGTCTCGGCTTCACACATGGCCCACCTTATTTACTCTCTGGTCTTGTCTCCGCCATTTCTCATTTCGTCGTGTGTCGCATTTCTCCCCAAAATGGCGGTCGTTAGCCTGCCTAGAAGGTCGTTGCATAGATCGTGTCTTCGTTCCCTCTAGAGAGTAATCAATCTCTTTAGTATTTGCCAGCTTGGGCGCTGAGCTTAGGGCGATCCTTTATATTGAAATCGAAGAACGACAGGACAAAGCAGAAAGTGCCCACACCTCTCCCATACTACTTTGAAAAAGGAGATCTCTCGAAAAAATTTCCCAAACAACTTCTTTACGATATGTAATAAAATGACGTCAGTGAAGTTGTAAAGACGAATATCGTTGCCTTAACGAATTAAGAAGGGAAACTGAAATCGCGTCGATGGCCATCTTTGAGCTAAATATATTGAAATGGCATCATTCAAGTTGACGTCGCTACTTTGCGCGTCACTATAGGGCAGTGACACAACGTAGTATTATTGTGTATAACTCTATGGTGGAGTCAGTAACTGGGTTAGCTGCAAGGAGCACTGGAGGAAGAAAGGAAGGTCGTCTTATTGAAGGCAATGCTATTAGACTGGATTTATTAAGGCTATAACGCGCGATTTTTGTTGTTGGGAAAACAACGTTCTTTTAAGCCTAAAAAACCCGCTCTCAACGTACTGTCTAGACTAGAAGTGCCGTTTTTCACGTTACATTTTGATCTAGTGCACCTTGTAGCTATTACCTCCAAATGGTGTGACGTAGCCAATATGACGTCACTTGACGCTGCTCTATACCAACGTATTATAACAATCGATTCTCAAGTGATACACTGCGGTAAGGCAACGACTCGCCTCTGGATAATCGCTGCTAGAATTTATGGCGCATTTGCGCAACGACTCGAAATTAGCTAAATTCGACATCGTTTAAAGAAATGCTTGCAGTCTTATAAATCGTGGCAGTAAGATAAAGAATTCCTCCTAACGACACAATTTCCCCCAATCGCTTTTAAACTCAAGTATAGACTCGTTTCGTGGCGAGCTTGCAGAGCTAAAACAACGCCATGTTGGAATTTCAGATGATCTCTAGCTTCTAGCTGCCAGAATGCAAAGCAATGAAAGTAGCTGTGTCAATGGACGTCACCATGTCAGCTATGTCACCCTTCCTTGACGGATTGCATAAGTGAAGGGGAAGTAGGACGAATAATAAGGAGTTGCCTTTCGTTGCAGGCAGGAATTAGGGTGTCCGTGACCGATCCGCATTAAGGGGCAGCTCCACTGTGGATCTCCCCTAAACAAGTTCGACCACGGTATTGCTTTAACGCAATATTGGAAAGTTATTTCAGAGACCCTATGACGTGGATCGTTTGTGGGAGTGTTGTGTCATGAAACTAGGAAAAAACACAGACGTAACTTGCTGGTTGGGGACTGTTGGATTTTCCTCTGTTTATTCAGGTAATGTGCAGACAATTGGATCAAATACCTTGCCAAACATGGCATTCTACAGCGGGGATTTTTAAAGTTTCTGGGGTCGGCTCACTGTTAACACTTGGGCGAATTAGCATTTATGCTAGGCAGAGTTTTTCACTTCGTTGAGGAATTTGGCTTTATGATAATGGTAGGGAAGAATGGAAAAGGTAAACTTACAGTTTGGCATGGCAGCTTCATATTTATGAGTCCGGACTCCAAGTAGGAAAAAGGTAGGTAATTATCTAGATTAGGGGCACCACGCCAAATCACGTAATTTTTGTACTAACCGACGCTACTCTTCATCCTAACACCGTTTCGCATCATAAAACCCGGGGGGAAAAGGCGTAAGGTTGTAAAAAAAAAATTTCAAAAGACGGAAAATGCTAGTCACATACGTGTTAAAGCAGCGGCGGCGACAGCCATATTGTGAGGGAAGAAGGGTAGCCAGAAAACCCGATTTCACTAAAATTTCACTAAAATTTTACGGAAACGTAACCTAACCAAACCTAACCTACCTAACCAACCTAACCTAACCTAACCTAACCTAACCTAACCTACCCTACCATACCTAACCTAACCTAACTGACAACAACAACAAAACCACACGAAACTGGCAATAACAAAACAACGAAACAAAAATTTCCGCAACGTTTGTTATTGTGAAAATCGGGTTTTCCGGCTACCCGGCTTCCCGAATCAAACACCTCACAGTATGGCTGCCACCGCCATAGCTTTAGCGTGCCTGTAAATAGCATTTTACGTCTTTTAAATAATTTTTTGAGAAGTTTATAGACGTTTCCCCCGGATTTTGTGATGCGAAATGGTGTTAGGATGAAGATTGGCGTCGGTTAGTACAAAAATGAAGTGATTTGGCGTGGTGTCGCTAATCTAGATAATTACCAAAAGGTAAATGGAATTGGTAATCAGGGAAGGGATTCATCCAAGGTAATGAAGATTTCTGCTGAATGCAATGCCATTTCTCCCATTCACATTAAAATCGCCGGTAAACAAACATCAAGCTCAAACATGAGCAACACTGCCGACCCAGAGGAGAACAGAAAAAAAAGAAAAAAGGGATCAGGAATTGGAGTTTTGTTTACAAGTTAGGGGAAACAACAACAATACAACAAAACAAAGGCAACTAAGCACATACATGAGCTTTGTAGGGACAATTGGTTAGAGGTAGTAAACAGGAAAAGCATTGTCCAATCTTAACTAGATGTTAGGAGTTTTGACTGGGAGTTCACATGGTTAAGGCCAAGGGCCCCACCCATGGAAGGAGAAGGAAACAGTCTAATACACCATGGCAACGAATCTTGCGCCATCGCTCTACGACTCGTAGTTGTGTTTAGAAACAAATAACGTTGGAATTCAGAAACACTGGAGAGAATTAAAAAAAAAAAAAACACCACGACCGCTCTCACGGTTTTGCTCGTGTTGACAATGGCACGTCGTGTAAACACCCAGGGCACTTCTCAAACATATTGTCCTGTTTCCGTTGTTTCCGGTAGCGCAGCGGTTAGAACGCCCGGCTAGTAAACGGGATGTCCTGGGTTCGAGTCCCAGTCGGGGCAGTAGTCTTTTCTTTCTTTCTCAGACTAGTGTATTGTGTATCCTCACAAGGACAGTCTTTAATGCAGACTGCTTGCTTCATTTAACGTGTTAAATGCTGCCTACGGACGTTTCCTTTTGGCCGTGTCAGTATGGCTCAGCGGTAGGACCTTGCCCTTTGATTTCAAAGGTCCTGGGTTCGATTCCCTGCTCAGGCAGTCTGACATATAAGTCCAAAAGGCAACGTAAATAGGTTTGCATCTGTATTTAGTTATTTCTTGTGAGCCTTTGGCTTCCCCGTCTTTAATTATTAACTAAGACATATTAAATCAGAATGTTACTACTCATTCCCCTGGACTATACCAACCCTAATTATAAACGAAAATAGTACATTATACTACAGTGGCTGAGAAAGGGGTGGCGAGAGGGGGGGGGGGCAGTAGGTTGCCGTAAATCCTTCATTGCCTATGCCTTTGAAACACTATTCTTGTTACAATAGACGCGCAAGTTTATTGTAAAACCCTACACTACAATTTTACGATGTGTAATAAAAACGTGACTTATAACGAGTGAAAAATTACAAAAAAAAAAAAAGAAAACAAAAGCGGTAGATGCCGGAGTAGGAGACGCAAAAAATAACGATAAGAAAATGAAAAAAAAAAAAACTAGAAAGCTGTAGGCTTTATTTCGCCAAACAAGCATAAAGGCATCAAATTTCGTCACGGTTGGACAGGCGAAAATTTGGTAAGTCGGTTAACAGGAAAGACACTACCGCCGTAAAACAACAGCTTCTAAATCTTGCTGCACAGTGCTCTCTCTTCAAGATTATACGGTGTGCGTCAAAATGAAATATCATGAAAAAAAAAAAAATTACAACCTTTTCGCTCAAGTGAACGTAAGGGGTTTTCTGTTGTTTTTACGGTCTTTTCCAGACGGTAAATTTAACTTTTGATGGTATGTTTTTGTCGTCGTTTCAAAAACCAATCTCGTCACTACAAGAACCCATGGCAGTTTTGTCGTTTTGGAGTGTTCCAACTGCAAAGAAACGTCTTCTAATGGGGGTGTATGGCAGACATCACTAACCTGTACCGTCAAGAATACTTGTTGAATTACTTGTGAGTTTAATTTAACGAAAATGAGTCTTTTATCTCGCTCAATTATTTGGCATCGGCTTGAGATGTAGTTTAGTTGCTTCGTTTATCTGGTATTAATTTTGGAGTTAAATTATAGTTCGTTGCGTTCGAGTGAACTCTATAATACGCGTGCCGGTTCTTGAGTCCTCTGGAAAATTGTCATCGACTTTTTTTGCCAGCAACAGTGGAGCTCCCTGCATGTAACCAGCATTGTAGACTGCTTTGCGGGAAAGCCGACCGGCCAGCTGCTGAAATCCGTTCATTGGTAGGCGTGTGCTATGTCAGCAAAAGGGGAAAAAAAAAAATTTTTTTTATCCCTAGCAGGCGCGAATTACGCTTAAAAAAAGGTTTATCGTATTAATAAAAAAAAAAAACGGAAATAAACGATGTTACTGTTGGCTACTGGAGACGTAAGAGGTTAAGAAAGAATACTTGTTTCTGTTCTTTACTTGGAAAAAAAACATGATTTTCACGAATGATAATCCTTACGAAATTCTTAGTGTATGTAACACTAGGGTTACGTTGTTTTCAACTCGTATTTCCAAACTTATTACACTGCAACCAGGGGTGTCTTGCCATTGGGGAACGAGGAGGGGGGGGGACACGTGGCCCCCCCCCCCTCTTCCCCCCCCCCCCCTCTAATTTGATATAAATAAACACGATTTTGGCTTGGGCATGGACGGCGGGCCGCCTGGTAGTATCCCTTCCTTTTAAAAAGTGTCAATTTGGGTCTTCTAGCTGTCTCAAACTCATAAAAGCGTTTCTCCACGGTGCCCCCAGTCCCTAGTTGAAAAGATTTTGCCCTATCCCCCCCACCCCACCCCGTCTAATTTCGTGGGTGTACGATGCCCCTGACGGCAACTCGTGTATCTCCATGAAAATTCACAGGCACACAAATGAACAACCACTTGAGTTGTTCATACTTGTCGTTAGTTTTGGGTCTCAGACAAAACTAATCAGAAACAGATTTCAGGGAACCTTTTATACTGTATAATTCTTGTTCTCTGAGATTGCAGGTCAAATTGTAATTCCCAGTTTTATTTTGAAAACCTTATTGTTTACTTGTGCGCCTCCAGAGTTGTAAATTTTTACAGAGATACGAGCTTGAGGGTTCTTTTTTTAGGCGACGCTGTTTTTGTAGTTATTTCTTTTTTCCCCTCAAATCGTACAAAATATATTATTGGTGCTCAATACCCAAAACATGTGGTTAGGTGGGGGATTGATTGTGGGGGGGCGCTGCGGTTCGTATATATTACTTTTTAGAAAAAAATAAGTGGGAAACGAACGTTTTTTCACTACTACGAGATAAAACAGCAGGACGTCTGGCTGTTATCACGATTTGGTGGGTCTGAAAAAGAACCATATTTTTGCTTTTACAAAAGGCTTTGTTTGGATCAACAGTCAAGCTCAGGGAGATTCTTCCAAAGCCAAATTTGTTCTTCTTGAATTCTATTTACGGTAGAATAACTTACTCCAGTGTATTCTGCAGTAGCTTTTAATGAATCCTTCTTACTTTTCAAGGTACTGTTGGGGAATACATCTTGCTGATATCAACGCGCAACGATTAGAATTACTTCCCTGGCTTGACTGTGGTTAGCTTTTCCTTGACGAAGTTTAGAACGTGGAGTGGCCGCCACATTTTTCATCGTGTCAGTGCGCCTTGCTGCCAGTACAGCTCAATCGATAACTTGCGTTGCATCATGGGAGAACTCAAGAACGGACGCGACCATTATAATCCATTTTTATTCGTATTTCTTGATTTGACAGCTGTGAGTATGGGCATACGAGCTCTAATCCTTTTTTCTAAACGGGGGAGCCGTTTTTTGTTCAGTTAATTTTTTTCGATCTAAGATTTAAAAACTTTTGCTTTTGCCCCAGTAGAAGGCTTTGGCCATAAGATCTCAACCACTGATCTACACGGGAAAGGTTTCCCGTCCCCCTACCCCCATCACATTTTCATCTCTCAGGGGTACTACCGGTGTGAAAAAAATGTGAAAAAAATGTGAAAAATGTGAAAATTTCCTAACTGTGAACAAAATGTGCAAAAAGTGATGAAATATGAAAATACGAGTAGTGATGTGAAAAAAGGCAAAATGCGCAGATTCGGGTGAAATTAATCAAATCATTCACCCTTGTACCCGGCGCGTGAACATGAATTAAAAAAAAAAAACTGAAATTATCCAGAAATTACAATACAAAGATAATTTTACTAAAGTAAAATGTCTATCATAGAATTGTAATATGTGTGGCATGTTCATCTGTGAAAAAGGAAGAAATAGTAATGAAAAAATTAAAAGTAGGAATGCAAAAAATGTAAAAATGAAAAGTACGTATACGAAATATGCGAAAAAATGAAAAGTAGGTATGCGAAATACACGAAAAAATTATAAATAGGAATGCAAAAAATGGGAAAAAATTAAAAGTAGGTATGCGAAATATGTGAAAAAGTGAAAAGTAGGTATGCACAAAATGTGAAGAAATCAAAAGTAGGAATGCAAAAAAATGTGAAAAAATTAAAAGTAGGTATGCGAAATATGCCAAAAAATAAAAAGTATGGATGCAATAAATGTGAAAAAATGCAAATACGAATGTGAAAAAATGTGAAAAAAGCTAGTACCCCCTGCAGAACCCCTGCTCCCCCTACCTTTTCCTCTCAGTCACCTTCCCCTCCACCACATTTTCTCCTCCCTCACATCTTTTTTTAACTGTGGCGATCATTGGTGCATGCGACGGTTCCTCACCATCTATACCACAGCTAAGGGAGGAGTTATCAAATACCACGTGGGGCCTAAAACGGGCAGAGTGGATCTCATTTTTTACTATGCTGATGGGAAATGAGGCAATAAGTTGTGGTTTATTCCGCATGATGTTTTTTAATTATAAATGATGGAGCGTTGGAGGGCCCAGGCTTGCATGGGCGACTCTTTGCCTTGGCTGAGGGCCTTAATTCAGAATGCCAAGGAAACTAGGTTTACTAAGGTCTGATTAAATAGCAACAGCATTCGGAAATAGTTTGCTTTGAGTGATTAATCTAGGATCTATGGGGCTGTTGTGAAACACAAGCAACAGGGTCGGACTGGTTTGAATTTACGTCTGGGACTAAGGGGTAGTAGGAGAAATATTTCTAATGAAGTTGGCCGAAATTACCTTGTGGGGTGGATCGTGGTGGAATGAATTCCATTTCGGTTGGCGAGATTGGCGAGATCACCGGGCAGAAAGCCAAGCGAGCTTGAACCATTACAATTGATGGCGTACAAACTACAGGCAAGTATCATGTTACAGAACATCATCTCACCAAACAATGGATATCATTTTTGAAGCGACAATGGGTAGTTAACATATGACGTCACGTAGACTTCGGACTTGGTTGATTTCGCAAGTGACGTCATCAATGGGACTTCGTTGGGGGTGGCATGGGTTCAACATTTGCACTCCGACGTAAATCTCACAATACCTCTTCCCCCATCTTTTTCCCTTACTCACATTTTCCCCTCCCCCACATACCCCCACATTTTCGACTCCACTACATTTGTCTTCTTCCCCTGCCCGCACCGCTGACAGCCCTCTGATAGCCCTTATAAGTGTAAAAGCTTCAATCGAGAATGAAAAATAATTGCCTAAATAAAGTCAACAACAAAAAGTGAGCATCGTCAAGGGAACCCCGTACACAACGAGCAAAGTAAAACCGAGTAGACAGAGCAACGACCTCCAAGCCCAGAGGAAACGAGCTCGATTCGCATCCCTGACGTACGTACAGTATTGGACGTTGAATTTTTGAACACTTCAAATGTTGTACTGAATTCTGTAGACGGATTAATTAATCATTCCTGGTATACATGCCAATATTGGTGCAAGCATCTTTCCACTGTTGAAATAGAACGTTGCATTGTTGGAGCACATTGTTAAGCTACAGATACTACGAATGCAAACAATGCTAAATCTTAACAATGGAATTTTCGTCCAGGAAAAAACATTGCATCAATACTTGTGTGGAAAATAAGTGTTCAAAATTCATTTTCCAGTAATGTACTACATTGGCGGGGCTCTAACAAAGTGGCCCACCACAACGTTGTTAGTGGTTCACAAGGGATTTTCATGTCAATCTGAAACTTAATTTTACTAGTTCACAAAGTTGTTGTTAAGACATCAATTAATTTGTGGTGCGTGAGATGTTTACTTGCAAACCCCTTCCTGACAGGAATTGAGAAACCACAAAAGCATCAAAATCTGCTTGGTTCTTTGATGCTCTTGTGGTTACTCAATCCCTATTGGGAGGGATTTTCAAGTATTGTTGTCGTCTTACGTAGTGTCGTCTTCACAATCACTGATCAGATGTCGTCGTTCAAGAATGCGATAATAGCCCTCATCAAGAAAGTGATAATAGCCCTCATCAAGAATGTGATAATAGCCCTCATCAAGAATGTGATAATAGCCCTCATCAAGAATGTGATAAAAGCCCTCATCAAGAATGTGATAATAGCCCTCATCAAGAATGTGATAATAGCCCTCATCAAGAATGTGATGTCATATTGGTTACTACGGTGTGTAGAACTATACTGACTTAATTTCGCTACAGCATCAATCTTGTCCATGGGAAATCATCAGCAGACATTCTCAATACGTATACGAAGAGCGGATCATCGAAAATTTGACAGGTCACATTTTCATTTCCTCCGCACCCCTCCCCTCCCAGGCGATAAATAATGACCGGTCCCTTACTGTGACGCAACTTGCATGAGCACGAAGCATCGTAGGGCCCTACTCTTGCCAAAAATGCCGGGGTGGTTAAGGTCAGGCTCAGACCCGGAGCAACCAGAACATGAGACAGTCGTGCTAATCTGTCAGGACCTATAGCACAGGGTCCTGATGACTTACACCCTGACGGTTCACTCCTGTCTTAGCCATCAGAGTGTACGGAAAAGGTAATACTGATATCAGGTTTATCCTCTTGCTATGGCCGTTTCACCCATCCCTTTAATTTCCTTTGAAGGACCCCTGTTGAGGGTCCATTCCTGAATCTTTCTCTTACTGCTGATATTGAGTATAGCGAGACGCCGCCGAATGAGCGAGCGGAGAGAGAGAGACTCGGCTAGTCTACAGCATTAAAAACTGCATGCGTGCTGGCGTGCGGGTGCATTTGTACGTCTACTCCTCTGGAAGTAAGGTCGCTTACATGAAAGCAAAAGTAGCGCCAAATAACAGATAATTAAGGGTATACCTTCGAAAATTAACCCGGTGGGATCAAGCAAAAGTAACTCGGGTTGTTTCCACATGTCACCATCAGGGGCGGATCCAGAATTCTATTAAGGCGGGAGGGGGGGGGGGGTGCTTTGCCTAATTTTTCATACGAAAATTAACTGCAAGTCAGTCTTATTTGGAGAATAACGTGTGGTTTTTTTTTTATCTACTTGCTGTTGAAACTTTAATCACGATTTTTAGAAGCTTGATTTGTTGAAAACACCGATACGCAATACAAACTCGCCCACGTGACTCGGTGAATTAATGCAAATAAACGCAATGGTCCCCTCCCCCCTTGTTTCTACCTCGTTTCTGATTGGTAGATTAGTTTGTAGTGTTAGCCCCCTGTCCCTCCAACCCTTTGCGAATATGGTTAGTTAGGTCGCATTAGTTGACTACCTCAGGCGTAATTTGAATGCTATTATGTGCAGGCAACCAACTAAGATTAAGCCAGATCAGGGGATTATGAAGCGGCATCTCACACGGACTACGTGATTAGTAAATGCAGCATGGTGAATTTTCGTTCGTAACCCGAGTCACGTCAGTCAAATTTCGAAGGTGTCCTAAAATTAGACCGGATAATTCATCGCTGTAACCTGATTTTTTGACCCTCAAATACGCGGAAAACTGCTCATGCCAAAATTTAATCGATGGAGTATTCAGAGAAATTAACCAGAACGAAACTTAGTGCAGAAAAAATTACTCAAAAAATTGGAATTCAAACCGAGGGCCGAGAATTGAGTGAAGGATTCTAGGAAGGCGGGGGATGGGAGAGGGGGGGGGGGAGAATCCCTCAGAGCCCATAAAACAACTAATTTTCATAAATTTTAGTGCATTGGAAAAGTTTAAGAGCCAATCTTCAATATTTTTTTCATTTGTTGTGAATGCCTACTTTACCAAATTTTAAACCTAATACCAGGTCATAAGCAGTGGGGGGGGGGGGGGGTGGGGGGTAAAATGCCCCCTTCAGCCTCTTCCCCCCCACTTCCAACGGTGCATCATTGGTATTTTTTAAATATTCATTTAGCCTACAGTGAAAAGCGCAGCGTGAAGAAATCTCGCGACTTCTGCCAATGCAAGGACAAATCACACAGTAAAAATGCGCAAGAAAAAATGCAAACTATATGTATGTACAATGACACACTTTAGAAAAAGATAAAAAGAAGAAGTGAACCATGGTCGTAAATAACCAAAAATTGATTACAAAATGACAAAAAGTAGCACAATTCTGGAATCAAAATTGCAAAAAGAAAAAGAAAAAATCGGCATCGCTAACATACAACCAAAGGCAATCAACAGCAATAAAAAAAAACGATTCCTCCAAACCATTGCTCTCAATCAACCAGAGCTTTTGTTGTTTATTAAATGTTGCATTATGGGAGATGATACGTAAACTGAGCAGTAGCCGGTTACAGAATCTAGCACAAATAAATCTGAAACATTGTTTTTCGAAACGATTATTCACTCGTGGTAAACGCCGTCGAAATCTTGCGCCTGCAAAATTGTGAAGTGTCAGTTGGGTAAGGACCTTTTGCGTAAGTGTAAACTGCAAAGTAAGCACAATTTAATTAAACAGGTAGAATTTCCCATTGTTAAAGGGACACCCGGCCTGCCTTACAACATTCCGCGTGCAAAATTACAGCAACGCGCAGATCATCATCCGAGCAATTACACCGCCAAGGTCGGCTGGGGTGGTAGCTGCGTTCCTCGCATAGCTGCTGTCTCGGTTGGCTTTGTGAATAGTACACGAGACAGAATCAAGTCAACGATTATGTCGTCACAAACCGGAATCAATCTCGTATTTTAAAATCACAATTTATAATTTTCTAGGCTAGTGTCTTATAATTTTGCTTCGGCGATCTATTGGAATAATTAATTTTAATTTTTACCGCGTTAGTCTATTAGATTTTAGATCTCATGGTAATTATTAGAAAATTAGTAGATGTACACACAGAGATGAAACGTCATGATTATTGTACGCGCGCAATGCATCATTTAGTGACGGATCGTTAGTAAATAAAGTTCCATTATAGTATTCAACAGAAAATCTCTTAGACGCCTCATTTAAAAAAGGATTTTTAGCAAGGGAAAGACTAACGGTAAGGAAATAGACCTTTGGGGCCGTACTTCATGAGGAGGATCCAGAAAAATGGCGCTGGGAGGTATATCCCTTTAAATAACGGCCCTGAATGCGCGTTTGGGCCAACAAATGACATAATACGAATCATCTTTTTTTTTTTTGTGCAAAACACATAATGGCTTCAAACCGGGGTTGTATAGTTCCGTAAATTATACGTAATGATGATGTAAACTGTAATATGTCATTCGTAGTAATTCAAGTGGCAACTACCACATAGTTCATCCGAGACAGCGGTGATACTTCGAAGATTACGACACAGTTATTCAATATGGTCATCCCAATTCTTTCTCTCACCTAACCTAACCTAACCTAACCTAACCTACTCTTTGAACTCTTATCAGGGTCTGGTACTGACATGAAATCAAAAGTCCATCAAAACACAGTTTATTACTAACGTGGAAAGTAAATTTAGTAGACTTATGTTCCTCCCACTCGTATACCAAACGTAATGTAATTTGACGTTTATTAACAAAATTAACAACAAGTTTGTTATCAATCGTTCAACGAGCTAACAAGTTCATGTCATCACGAACGGATTTTAAAAAAAATCTAACTTTTCGTCGAATAAAGGCAGTTTCTCGAGCGAATATCATGAACGAATAAAAACAATTTTGTTTTGAAAAGTAGGTCAGCAAAATCATTGACATATACATTAAAAATAAAAGGGATCCTAAAACAGGTCCTTGTGGAACACCACACCTTACACCCCTGAAAGTGCAATTAAAGTTGTGAAATACTTAAAAACTGTTGCCGTTCCGACAGTAAATCTTCACATAGTCTAGGGGTCAAGGGCAACAATCGTGAAAAAGATGTAAAATTTTGAGAATTTACTTTATAGATCAAGAACAACATTTTGGATATGGTGCCCGCAGAAAGCACTTCCGGTTTAGCGCCATGACGTCATCAAAGATGGCCGCCACATGATTTAACCCAACAAATGTGTATCTCTGTAACCAATTAACCGCTTTTAATTTTTTATAGCTGGTTGGAAAGATAAAATTATAACTAACCAAAATTATCCCATGACACAATAACACAACTCGCACAAGTTAAGCGGTACAGCCTCTGGAACGCGATATTGCGTGAAATGTTGAAAAAAAAAACACGAAATATAACTAGTCGATTTTCTTTTCCTTGAACATTATCTGTATATATTATTTTAAACATCACGTTGACATCGAAACGTGTGAGGCCTAACTGGAAACCTGCGCATCCTCTTTTAAAATAATATACAACAATGGAATGAACAAGAATTTTAAAACTCAACTGTTTGTCGATCAGAATGTCATACCAGGTCAAAACCCTAGTATGACATTCTAGTATGTCATACCTAGTCAAAACCCATACCAGAACCTGATGACTAGCCCGAAATGCGCATGCTTAGGAATATCTGAAAGGTGGAGATCTATTCTTTCTATCAATGCTAACCAAAATTGTTTGAGTAAAGCAGGATCTGTCCTACACCCATTTAAAGGTGAAGGGGTAAAGGCGCAGCGGCGAAATCGTACGTTGATTTTCGAATTTGAAATGCTCTTGCGAGCCCCGTAATAACCCGAAATCAACATGCTTAGGATTTTCTGAAAGGTGGGGGATACATTCTTTTCATTAATCCTAACCGAAGTTTCCTGGCATAAATACAAATACACATATGAGCATTACAATGGCACTTTGAAATTGAAACAAGCCATGCTACACCAATTACAGCTGCGCCTTTAAACGGGCGTAGGACGGTCCCTATCTAAGCTAAACAATTTCGGTTAAGATTGGTGGAAAGAATAGATCCCCACCTTTCAGAATATCCTAAGCATGTACATTTCGGGCTATTGGAGGGCTCGTAAGAGCACTTTGAGTTCGAAAATCAACATACTCTTTCGCCGCTACGCCGTTGCCTTTGCACCTTTAAAAGAGAGTAGGACGGTCCCTATATAAGTTAAACAATTTCGGTTAAGATTGGTGGAAACAATAAATCCCATCTTTCAGAAAATCCTAAGCATGTTCATTTCGGGGTATTAGAGGGCTCGCAAGAGCATTTTGAACACAAAAATCACTACAACAACCAATTGAAAAAAAGGAGAATTCGTGGAAATTAAGGATGATATAATTTAATACGATTTTGGGGTTCAAGGGTTGATTTTATTTAAAAATGTATATCACCCTTCTTGTCAAGAATTACGTGCTGAACGTTTTTTCTTCACATTATGCTTTTAGTTTGTTGAGGTTAAGTAGTTAAAGCCAAAAAAAGTTTTTTTGGGGGGAGGGGTTGGGGTAAATCACCTCCTCCTCCCTCGAGGTGGGGGGGGTCTACCTGTTACCATAACTATTTGTTTCCAGTTACCCTTCATGTGCATCCATACCAAATTTCATGATTTCACAGACAATGAACAATTAACCCCCTAGCTAGTATACTGTATTGAACGATGTACAGTAATAATTCATCTTGTAATAATTCGGCAACGGTGCCATCTGTTTAACATTGTTAGGAATTGTTGGAAAGGGTGAAAGGGTGAAAGGGTTTCGTTGGAAAGGGAACGAAATTTGGAACAATTCGTACGATAGGGCTTAATGTTTTGTATTAGCTAGTTTGGCTGTTATTTTAATTCAAATGTGCTAATACCTATTGAAAATCACTTAAAATTGACATTTTTTGAGCTGTACCCCCTAACCTGTCGAAGCTCTGTTAATGTGTCATAGGATCTTATATGTGGCTTACAAAATTATCTTTTCAACAAGCCAAAGAAAATCGAAGTTGGTCTGCTGTTTACCGAGCTACAGATGTTGACATCAATGCTATAGTGAATCTGTGGTGGCCATTTTTGATGACGTAATGAGGGCAAACCGGAAGTCATACATGTGGGCACCATATCTAAAAATGTTCCATTTGCCACAGTAAAGATATTCTGAAACTGTCATGCCTTTTTTCCAAAAGTGCATGATTCGCATAAAATTTGGCTCTTAGCCGCTTAGCTAACACAAGTCCAGAGCAATACCTAGTTTTTCCAATTTCCGGAGCAAAATTTTATGGTCCACAGTATCAAATGCTTTTGACAGATCGTAAAAGAAGACGGAAGTAACAAAACTATCATCAAGTGATGAACGGAACGGTGTAAAAGTTTAATAGATAAAAATTTATTGGGTGTAAACAACGATACCATACGTGTTCACCCAACAACCTGACTTTTGTATTTATGAAGAAACGTTGCGTCAACATCAACAGCCGCAGAAATGTCGGCCCCCACTGCTCATCTTTCATGTCTTTTGACAGGTTTCCATCATTATTTTGGCACATCCTTACCTAATCCTTGTTTCACCAGGAGACTGTTAAACCGAATTGACTTGACTGTGGAATAGAATAGGTGAATTGATGAATTGATGAATTGATGACTTGATTAATTGATGAATTGACTGTAGAATAGAATAGGCGGTGTCAGCCAATACGCTTAGAGGTTTTTGAAGGCTCAAGTGGTGGACGTTAAATGGAAGATACCAACATTAGGATAGTTGTTTTTTGCCGCAAGAGGGAGAAAACCGGAGTACCCAGAGTAAACCCTCGTGCAACGGGCGGTAACACTTCCCTTCGCCAGGATCGAACCTGGATTTGTAAGAAGCCAGAGATTCTACACTGGAACCAAGACGCCTGTATGAAGTTTGACGCCTCAGTACTCGCACAAGACAAAGAATTACCCGTGCACCCACAAGACAAAAGATTTTTAGAGCTACACTATGTTACCAAAGATACGATCAATATGAGGTAAGCAGTTCGAGTAATACGAGTTGGCT
>JAHWFP010029367.1:0-60512 GCA_023313725.1 Lithobius niger
TGTACATTCATAGTAGGAGGCAATTGCGATATGGCAGCCACATATCCACCCACACCACCAAATTGCCATCATACCTGAAGTGACGTCATTTTCCAAGATGGTGGCACCCATGAAAACCGGAAGTGGTGTCATTTTCCAGGATAGCGGAAGTGTCGTATCGGGTCAAGGTCACACTAGGTGAAGGTCATAGATCGGGAGGGCCTTTTGCTACCTCAATATGTGTTTGTTACCTGTGTACTAAATGAGTCCTAATGCTACTGTCAAGTGCGCATTCCTGATATGGCAGAGACAAACACGTGCAAACACTCCCTGCTTCTGAAGAATTAGCAACTGGAAGGTCACACCGAGTCGCACCCTCTCACAAATGCTATATGAGCATTCACATTGTAAGAACTCTCGAATGCTTTCAGAGCGTGAAAATGACGAATTAGCAACTGTAAGGTCGCTTAGGGTCATGACGGGTCATGTGAGGAGGGAGAAGGTAGGCAAATGCTTCATGAGCTTTAATATTGTGAGAACTCCGAGCGCTTCGGGGCGTGGAAAGGACAAATAAGCAGCTTTTTTGGGGGTCTCAAAACTGAATGGGTTGAGCTTCCACATTGTGATAACTCTAAAAGGCTCTCAAATGCTTAAAATTCTGAAAATGACTAATTAGCAACATTATGACGGGGATCCAAAAATTGAGGAGTCGTGGAAATGCTTCATGAGCTGTAATATTGTGCTGAAATGCTTCAAAACGTGAAAATGACGAATTAGCAACATTTGCGGGGTCCCAAAACTGAAGGGGTCGTGCAAGTGCTTTTTTGAGATTTCACGTTATGATAATGACGAATTTTCAACATTAAAGGGGTCTCAGGAGTGCAAATGCTTTGAGCTTTCACATTGTGATAATGGCGAATTGATAGCTGCACTCATGAAAATGACGAATTAGCAATATTAAAGAGGTCTCGAGAGTGCAAATGATTTATGAGCTTTCACGTTGTGATGATGACGAATTGCTAGCTGCACTCATGAAAATGACGAATTGACAACATTAAAGGGGGTGAGAGTGCAAATGCGTTATGAGCTTTTACATTGTGATAATGTCGAATTGCTAGTTCACTCATGAAAATGACGAATTGTCAACATTAAAGCGGTCTCAGGAGTGAAAATGAAAATCTCCCTAATAGACAAGTGGACACAGACAGAAATTCTGCATGGTAGGGCATTTTGGGGTAAAAGGTGGGAACAAGTGTTTTTAACCTAATTAGGGTATGCTGAATCCGAATTCGCCTGTCCCCAAAAGATATTTTATCAATAACAGGCCGAAAATACCGAAAAATGCCCAAAAAACGCCCAAAAAATGCCCAAAAATTCCCAAAAAATGCCTGAAAATGCCTGTAATGACCAAAATATAAATATTTTGTTAAGATGTATTACAAATATGTTCAGAATGTCATGCTCCACAAAATATTTCTCACCAATTGGTTTGTAGAAGCAACGGTAGGGCGTCAAAAGCAAAAAATAACCGTTACACATTGTTGCAGTCAGTACGATAAACATGTATGTAGCACTATGTTCGAGTCTCTTAATTTTTACCTTATGTAGACAAACGAATTAGGTTTAAAACGTTCGAAAGATGTTGTTGATACCTTTTGAATGCTTCAAACTGCACTCATGGTGAAAAGTTTTAACCTCGAACGCAATACTAAGTTAACCAAAGTAGCACATACAGTATAAGGTATAAACTCGGATTAATCAAGCTCTACATAGACAAAAAGCATACTTTTATCCTGCAAGTGTAGATGGAGATGGTGAAGAATAAAAGAGCATTGGTTATAAAATTTTACTTACATACGAGTTTACAATAAAGGTTATTACAATATAGTTAAATTACAGTAACCTTTTATATTACACATGTTACGGAAATCGGGTTAGTCGAGTCGATTCTTGCATGTCATGACATCCTGGGTGTCCATGCACTTACACACTATGGTACACAGTTAAACTTGCGTCATGTGCAGTATCTTGCAACCAGGTTTACAATGGCAAGAGATCATCTCTATTCAGTTCGTCATTCGAATAGGAACATGGTATTCCTCATCCTTCAGGCTAATTGGCTTTGGGGAACAGCATGAAGCGCATCTTACTGTGTCCACATGGTCTGGCACAATACACACCTTACAGAGAAATTTCATCATTGTAGAAAATATGTCTTGCGTTAACTCACCAACTCCAAGACGGCACTGAGTAACTCACTGTGTTCCTTAAAACCCCATACATGGCTTTCTTCGAGTGACCAGCTCGGAACTGTTCTGTATTATATCCTGATAATATGTGGTTGGATGGAAGGACTAGCTGACCCAAGTTGGAGGAAGTCTGCTATGAACTTTTTGAATTGGAATAAATCGAAGATGTTTCGATGTACCAGTTTCCATTCAAATCTCTTTGCATTACATATGCGTGCGCAATAAGAAGGAAAAATACATCTGTGTATCCAACCCTGACAACAATGGTGTCTGTGTCGTTGTGTAGCGTGGAGAATTAGCCGGGTATCGGTCTCCTCGTGTGTTACCCTTATCTGTGGGAGCCTATTGCATCAGCTCCTCTGACCAAAACTGTGCCAAATATGATTTATTCTTCCTGGACGAACAAGATGACAGGAGCAACAAACCGCTACACAACGAGGAACTGCTTCGAGCAACACGTGAGGAGGCTGATACCTGGCTAATTCTCCACACTATACACTGTACCGCTGATACCATTGTTGTCAGGGCTAGAGACAGATATACTTTTACTTGTTATTGGGCACGTAGAGCAGATGCAATTGAAAGAGCTCTAGATGGAAACTGGTACTTCGAAACATTCTGGATTTATTCCAATTCGGCAAGTTTACAGCAATCTTCCTCCAACTAGGGTCAGCAAGTCCTTCTGTCCTACCACGCATTATTTAGGTGCGACACAACATCGTTGCCAGCTGGTTACTCGGAAGAAAACCATGTATAGGGTATTAAGGAACACAGTGAGTTACTCTGTGCCATCTTGAAGTTGGTGAGTTAACGCAAGACACATTTTCTGCAATTGAGAAATTTCACTGTAAGGTGTACAACGCGCCAGACCATGTGGACACAGTCCGCAAGGTGTGCCTCGTGCTGTTCCCCAATGCCAACTTGTCTAAGGCACTGCTCCCCCCACCCTCGCCCCCAACCACACACGATGCTTTGTGATTCCATACAACACGAGCCCATGATCAGTGTATGGTCTGGAAGGTTGCAAATTTTGCATAACCACGTCTTCCAACGCCATCAAACTGTAGATGGAGGAATGATGAGGGATACCATGTTCCTATTCTGATGACGGACTGTGCATAGAGATGATCACTTGCCATTGTAAAACTGGTTGCAAGAAACTGCAATGCACATGTCGCAAGTTTAAACTGCACCGTAGTGTGTAAATACATGGACACCCAGGATGTCATGACATGCAAGAATCGACTAACTTGGTTTCCGTAACATACGTACTACAAAAGTTACTGTAATTTATCTATATTGTAATTACCTTTATTGTAAACTCGTCTGTAAGTAAATCCAATACTCTTTTATTCCTCACCATCTCCATCTACACTTGCAGGATAAGTATTTTTAGCCTATGTAGATTTTGATGAATCTGCGTTTATACCTTATACCGTATGTGCTACCATGGTCAACATAGTATTGCGTTCGAGGTTGAAACTTTTCACCATGAGTGATACAGTTTGAAGCATTCGAAAGGTATCAACTACATCTTTCAAACGTTTCAAACCTAATTTGTTTAACTACATTAGGTATAAATAAGTGACTCAACATTGTACTACACACATGTTTAAGACACTGACTGCAACAATGTGTAATGGTGATTTTCTGCTTTTGATGCCCTACTGTTGCTTCTACGAATCTATTAATGGGTAATTTTTTGTGGAGAATGACATTCTGAATATTTTTGTAGTACATCATCTTAACAAAATATTTATATTTTGGTCATAACAGGCATTTTTGGGCATTTTTGAGCATTTTTCGGGTTATTTTCTACTTTTGGCGCTCTGCTGTTACTTCTACAAACCAATTGATGGGAAACGTTTTGTGGAGATTGATATTCTGAACATTTTTGTAATACACATCTTCTTAAAATGTTTATACTTTGGTCATTACAGGCATTTTCGGGCATTTTATGGTATTTTCGGCCAGTTATTGATAAAAAATATCTTTTGGGGACAGGCGGATTCGGATTCAGCATACCCTAAATAGGTTAAAAACACTTGTTCCCAGCTTTACCCCAAAATGCCTCATGAACGTAAAACTAAGCTTTTTCAAATATATCCACCAGCCTATAAGAAGTATCAGCAAATTGCGTATCAGCGTATTATTGCTGATTGGTAACAATCAGGAAACTTTAGAAGCAAGGCATAGACGAAATATTAAACTACCAGCTACGTTCGGCAACAATGCGGTAAGACTTTTGCTGTTTGCCCAGCACAGCCACCATCGCCAGGAGGGCAATAAAGCGAAAGTTTTACCGCATTGTTGCCGAACGCCATTGTCTAACATATTGTCGTTGTACAAACGACGAGTTGAATCGTTAGTGAACGAATCATTGTTGCAAAAAAGCGACAGTGTAAGCGCATTGTTGTCCAACCATCTTCGAACAATTTGTACAATAACGATTTGCAGTGATAATAACCGAGCCATTGTTGTGATAGTATAACGAGCCATTGTTGTCGGGAATGTTCTTTGCGCCAACTTAGTTTTTAAAACTCAATAACTGCAATAAATGCCTTATTTGTTTATTTTAATAAATTTTAACTCTTTCTTTCGGATCTTCTTCAGCTGTAACAAATGTATTATTTTGGAAACATTGATAGTTGTAGTACATCTACTTACATAAGTAAGAACAAAAGTCCTTCGTTTTCTTACGTAAGTGAGAACCCCACGCCTTCGTTTTTTATGCCTAGAATTTTTTTTTCGTATTAAAAAATTAATAGTTACTAACTTAAAGTGTGAAATATTGCAATAATACTTTAGAAACGATTTGGGACACGTAAACATGGACATCAATTGTATATTTACTACTTAAGAACCAAAGACCTTCGTTTTCTTACTTACGTAAGTAAGAAACCCATGCCTATACTTTGTTCCACATTGTTTTAAAAAAACTGACTGTATGACGCCACGTTTTCTTTCACTAGGAGTGCAAAAATTCCGTAATCATCCCATTCGTAAACTCTGACAGTAACTTTGTAGAGTCTACAAGTGTGATCCTCGTATTTTTGCACTTAGTGCAAGGAAACGAGTCGTCGTCATCCATTCAGTTTTCTGAAAACATAATGTGGAACAAACTATAGTCGTGGTTCATACTATTAAGACAACGGTTTCATTGTTGCAGCAATGTGTCTTTATACTGGTTAGACGCCGGTTTTCTGCAACAGTGAGGTAAGACTGCCGCATTTTGTCCGAGGGCCTGAGGTAACAATGCGGCAGTCTTAAGCATTGTTGCAGAAAAGCGGCGTCTAACTAATTTTACTCCGACTCCATTGTTGGTAGAACGTGTGCACATTGTTGCTCAATTTTGAACTATTTCTTTGTCTGTTGCTTATTTCCGTAGACAAACGACAACAAAAAGCCAACTAATTACAAAAAAAACGGCTTGGCCCGTTTAGGAAAAAAAGCATTACAGTATCCCCACACTCACAGATGTGAGGGTACATGAATAAAAATTTATTAAGAGTTCACTCGAATGCAAAGAACTTTTAATTTCAACTCCATCTCCAGGGAACAAGGACCGTTTTTACACCGTGGTTATGTCAGAAAGTGAACGCAGTTTGAGTTTGACTAAATACAGATGCAAACCTATTTACGTTACCTTTTGGACTTGTATGTCAGACTGCCTGAGTGGGGAGTCGAACCCAGGACCTTTGAAACCAAAGGCCAAGGTCCTACCGCTGAGCCAGACTGACACGGCCGTCCAAAAGGCAACGTAAATAGGTTTGTATCCGTATTTAGTTTTAACTTAAAAGCCTTTGGCTTTCCCGTCTTTTAGTTTGAGTTTGAAATGTTTAAATGTTTGTGTGCGTGTGTATGTTTGTGTGTGCTTAAAATATGCATTATACGGTTTTTTTTTTATATTCGCCAGTGTGTTTATTGTTTTATATTTTAAGCGTGTTTCGTTTGAGTGGCTATATGTGTATTTTGTGTGCATTCATAATTTGTGAAACAAGCAGACTCCTCATATTGTTTTTGCCTGTGTTTGATGGTTTCTGTTTTAGTTCTAGTTCGTGTGAGTAATTATTGTTCATTTATCATTCATTTTTGTCGGCGTTTTGCTGTTAATGGCGTCTGTTTTGTGTGTGTTTGTGAGTTAAGGTTTTCGTTGTTTCTTGTGCGTGTATGTATTGTATTTTGTGTTTTTTTTTTTAAATATCCAACCATTTTTTTGTTTTATTTTTGGAGGCTGACATGTCACAATCCTTGTTCCTTGGAATTGGAGTTCAAATTATACTTCGCTGCGTTCGAATGAACTCTAATCCGTTTATTCGGTTACCCTCACAGCTGTGAGTGTGGGGATACGAGCTCTAATTCTTTATTTTTTTCTAAATTGCGAAGCCGTTCTTTGTTCAGTTAGTTTGTTGGCTTTTGCCGCTTCCTTTTTTATTGTAAATGGTACGGATTGGTCTACCGTGTCTACGGTATGTCCATTGTCCACGAAATTTTGTTTGCGAAAAAATGGACATTAGAAATGCATATTATGTTAAGGTTCTGACTAAGCTTTGTCCCGTGTTTATTATGTGATGGCAGTCCTAGATATAGCATGTGTCATCTCGATGGGTAGTTGATTATGGATTGCTGCAGGCAGGCTGTAGCGTAATTTGCAGTTTATTTGTGTTTTGTGATTGAGCGCATGGCTTCGGGCTTTTCAGCTCTTATTAAAACCGTTAATCGTAATGAAAATATTTAGTAAGAAGGGTTATTCTTTGGTAAGAAGTCTGTTCATTGTTTAAACTGTACTGTCTTCACGAAATAGACACTTTAACAATGGCAAACACAATGATGCAAGAGTGAATGAATGAAAGAGTTCTACAAATACTAACACTGCTAGTGAGTCAACAAGTCACCCGCACTCTATGAAACGTGAAGAGGAAGCATTTTCTCAAACGGTACGGTTGTTTGACGTCAGCCTATCGTGTCTGTCCAAGTCCACATAAGAAAAAAAAACGCAATGATCGCAGGTTAAGTCCAGATCTCCAATATGACAAACCGTAATTTAATAAAGGTACATGTATTGGCCAAGTCCCACAAAGACTTTCTAAATTTCGGAGGATCATTTCAGGACACCAACACGAACATTTTTGCGGAAAAAAAATTACGTATTAATTTCAATTTCAATTTTATCCTAATTCGCCTGGACTAATAAAATGCATGCGGAAGATGGAATAGGAATCTGACATAAACCAAAGTTATAGTGTGGACGGACAACTCGAGCACATGGCTGGAATCTCCTTTGCTGTGCGTGTTGTTAAAAGATGCGGGGGACACCGTTTCACCGAGTTAAATACCTGCATAAACAAGCTTAGGTGTGGCTGTACTATTCCAAATAAATTATAAAACCTTGAATCACGTCTTACTTTATTTACAGAGGTGGTTATCTTAAAAGGCTGCAGTAACGCTCAAGTAAAAGAGGGATGCGATCAGACCGATAACCAATTTCCAGGAAAAGTCTGTGTATCCGCGTGCGACACTGACGACTGCAACGCAACGGATGCGAAGAGTGGCTGTGAAAAATGCAACGGAATGGCTGCGAATATTATGCTACTCATTGTTTGTGCTATTGTAGGTACATACTGTGGAAAACTATATATTTTGTAGCAAGACATTTTATTCAGTGCTCAGTAATCAACCAGACATTGGGTTGGTAGTTGCACATTTCGTTGAAACATGACAATTTGTAGATACGTTAAAAACATTTATTCCAATAATGCAACACATCGATTGTTACTAAATTGTGCAGCCTTTTCATCAGAACATTGCGTTTAACAACATCAGCTATTTCGTAGGGATGTTAAAAACATTTATTCCACTGATGCCACACTTCGGCTGTTACTAAATTTTATAACCTTTTCAGCAGAACACTACGTTTAACACCAACTATTTCGTAGGGATGTTACGAACCTTTATTCCACAGTTAACACACATCGGTTACTGAATTTTAAAAACCTTTTCATCAGCATTACATTTAACAGCATCAGCTATTTTGTAGGGATGTTAAAAACATTTATTCCACTGATGCAACACTTACTGTTACTAAATTTTATAACCTTCAGCAGAGCACTACTACGTTTAACACCAACTATTTCGTAGGGATGTTACGAACCTTTATTCCACAGTTAACGCACATCGGTTACTGAATTTTAAAAACCTTTTCATCAGCATTACATTTAACAGCATCAGCTATTTTGTAGGGATTTTAAAAACGTTTATTCCACTGATGTCACACATCGGTTGTTGCTAATATTTACAACCTTTCCACCAGTATTGCATTTAACAGCATATCAGCTATTTCGTTACAATTAAAAAAAAACGCTTATTACACTGATGTCGCACATCGGCTGTGACTAAATTTTACAACCTTTTAATCAGCAACCTTTTCAACAGCATCAGCTATTTTGTTGAGATGTTAAAAACTTTTACTCTACTGATGTAACACTTTGATAGTGACAATGCACAAGTTTATGAATTCGTAAAAGCTTTGCGACCTTTTCATAAATAGTTGCTTTTGGTAGTATCCGATTTTTTGTGGCAATTTTTTAAAACTTCTTTTGAAATTGATGTCACCGACGCAACATGTCGTTGTTACAAAACAAATACAAATTTACGATCTTTTCATCAATTGACGTTAATAGCACCTGTTTTGTACCGTTTTTAAAAACTTTTATGCTGCTCTGATCAGTAATTCTTACATTTCAGTGTATGCGAAACATTTTGTGGCGATTTTAGTGGCGAATTTTTTTCGTCTTATCGAGTGGGTTTTGTAAGACTTTATTTATCATTATTTTCGTTCTTATAGATAAAAATGAGAATGTGTAATATAGGTTATTCAGTGCACAGTAAAATTGTTGAGGTTTATTTTCTGAGGCCATTCGTTTGACTTTGTAATTTAAAAGCATGATTTCTGGGTCGTTAAAGTTTTGCAGAAAGTATATAATTTTCATAAAAGAAGAGTATGTCTGTGCACAGTAAATTCCTTCATACTCAAGTATGATTTAGTTTCTTTAAAATAGTGTTATTTCTTATTTTCGGCAAAAATTTGATTTGTCTTTGTAGATGATAAAGCACGGAAAGTTAAAACTGTCATAGCGGTTAATCCGTGTAAAATAAAATTCGTTATGTGAATGCTTTTTCTATATTTTCTTTGTTAGTAATTTCTTAATTCCTATGGAAACACGTTAATTGTCCACATGTGATATTTTGTTGGTTATTTTTTTAAAGTTTTACTATGGTCTTCGTTATTTAAATATGGAAATTTTCGATAAAATGGAGAGCCTTGTCATCAACTATAGAACTTAACCATTTCGTTCATCACTCATAAATAAGCTGCTACACAACAATGTAATAAAACCCTTATGTAAAATATCGGCTTATAATTTATGCTTAAAACCTTGCCTCTGCAAAATTGAAATTTGTTTTCTTTATCAATTTGTCTGTAACAAACTGTAAAAAAGGAAATGCCGCAGTCAGGAGCATTTTTATTTTGTATTAATTTAAGGTCTATTAAAAGAACTCTGTCACTGTACTGTCCTCATGGAAGTATAAGTTACATGAGTCTATTAAAGGGCAATTACATCCATTTTGACATGCTTGTTTGACTTTTGGATCACTTACACAATAACTAAACACAAGAATTGCGGTAAGAATACGTTACGTCCGTCCGATATAACAATTTAATTACTGTATCACCAAAACAACCACGGAGATCGCCATTGTTTTGCTGGAAGGCGCAGAAATTAATGCCGACAGACGGATCTCTTCGATTTCGACTCGCAGCCGATTGAGATAGCTGTATTGACTGTGAGGAGGTCAAGCGTCTGACGGCCTTAGCTGGCCACTACACTGCCGGCCACCTAAGTCGAAATCGAAATCGAGTCGAAATCGAAGAGATTCATCTGTCGGCATTAATTTCTGAGCGTTCCAGCAAAACAATGGCGATCTCCGTGTCGTGTTTTGGTGATGCAGTAATTAAATTGTTACATCGGACGTAAGTAACGTATTCTTGCCGCGATTCTTGTGTTTAGTTATTGTGTAAGTGATCCAAAAGTGAAACATGCATGTCAAAATGGATGTAATTGCCCTTTAACTGTCAGCAACTAAAAACATCATGTCGAGGGTAAATCCCAATGTGGCCGAAATCCTTGCAAATTGTGAAAATGTAAGGAAAAGGTGCAGGGATAAATAAAACTGAAGGGGATTTGCTGATTAAGTGAGCAAATCCAGCTTCATTAACCTCGAGAGGAGCAACTGAAAGGGATGCGCTCATTGATTGAGCGAAGGAAACAAAAAGGAGCTTTTGTTGGCCAGAGTGTGCAAAACTGGTATTGAAGCATGGACATACAATAAATCAAACGGTGTCAATCCGCCAAACTCTGTCAATCCGGCTGACTTAACTGCTAATTGGGCAATAGACAAATGTGAAAATTATCAAGGAGAAAATTTAAAGAAATAAAATTGCTTTAGGAAAAAGGCAGAAAATAAGATAAGACTAGTACTCGTACGTTCAGAATGAAAGCTGTAAGACTGCTGTAAGACTTAGCCGCCAATTTTCCAAAAGGGTCGGCCTTTGAAGGGGAGTGATATCATTCAACCAGGGAAAGGCTGCCAAGTTTAGTCCTATTAGCCATGTTAATAGCACCGAACAACTCTTTGGACATCTGTACTAATCTCTGCAATTAACCTGGCTAATAGAATTAACTTTGGAGGCTAATAGAATTAACCTTGGTTGAATGATATCACTACCATCAAAGGCCGATCCTTTTTGGAAACTTGGCGGCTTCTCTTATACCAGTTTGTGTTTTGGGTGGACAAGTTCATTTTCGTTACCTTGCTCATAGATTATTTTAGACCACTCAATTCATTCAAGCCTGAACTGGTGTCCAATTGTTACGTCTTGTATTAATTATCTATCGATATGAAATTGTCGTCTGTGTTCCTGTTTCAAATAAATGGATGCTTACGGTATTGTAATGGACTCGTACAATAGACGGTTGCTTGTTAAACTGTACTGCTAGTAAGTAATATGTCGCTGGCTTCCATTGTAGGAAATATAAAACTTGGCGCCAGCAATATAGTCGTGAAGAGATGACGAGTAATAAACTAGTCCGGATTCGTGCCATATTCTCTCCCCCCACCCCCCACTTTTTTTTTAACCTGGTCTGACCTTGGATTGTAATTTATAACTAATAGTAAGGTTAGGTCGTACAAGGTAAAAAAAAAAGTGAGATGGTCATAAATGTAACCTGGTTTAGTATGTTGGTCCTAATTAAGTAGAGAGAAAAACCCTGTTGAGAGTTTGGGTGGTGGTGGGCAACAAAGATTATGTAGTGAGTATGTAGTGAGTATGTGGAGAAGGGAAGGGCAGAACAAAATCGGGGATAGTTATCAGTAGGTATAATTTGCCATCCAACAAAAATTTCTAGCAATATAATCCTGGATAAATATATTGCATCTTACAAACAACTTTGGCCACCTCAAGTAACAATAGTAACAGTGTGACAAGGCCGACCATGCGTTGCCAGAAATTACCTGGAAATTTAAGATCGACGTTACTAGGGAAGGATAAAATGAATAACTTCCTGGAGCCCAATCTCTTGCATTCACAGGGAATAGCAAGAAGAAGGGAACAAGTACTCAACAAGGGGGGGGGAACAAGGGAAGGGTACAAGAGATTACAAGGTGACCAAAACACAGGAAATGATACTTAATTTACTCCAACAAGACTGACCTGTTTCTACTGCTGTAAATACTGTGATTTTAAATTCGATACCAGGTGAAATGCAGGTCTTATCTGCACATGTTGACCCGGCAGAAATTTCAAGATGTCCATCCGAATGTAACTTTATATGCCTGCGAAGGAAATAAGAGGTTTACTTCCAGAAAGCGTCGCAATAGAAAGGCTCCAGAGATACCTGCTGTCACTGAGTCAAATCACTGCATCAACCAGTTGAATTGTGTAAATGATGTCCAGCTCTAAGTCACGAACTCAAATCTTTTCCTTTTCTGCCGCTGGAGAAAGTCAGCATCACCCAAATCACTCTGACGGGACAAAACGATCAACGAAATTAAGGAGAAGAGCAATGGGTGGTGTGAAGTTGCCATCGAATAGTGTCAGTGCTGACAGGATTCGTGAGCTGGAAGTTTTTAACCCCACTAACTTGGCTAACACGACGCCAAGACCAAGGTGGTGGTGCAAAGGCACGGAAGTGATCAACAAAGAAGTTATTTTGATTGGGGACACTAGTCTGGGTGCTACGGGAAGAGTAGAAGGCAGTCAAGTCCTCACCCAAATAACCAGGTCCGTTAGGGTTGAAGTAGGTTTATTCAGGTCCACGCGGGCAGTACAGTGGTTCAGTAGCTCAGGATGCTTAGAAGGCTTCACCACCCCAGTAGTGTAGAGGAGAGGAGGGAAGTGTTGCTGGGTTGGAGCCCAGAGGTGAACTGACCAGCTGAGGCGAGGGGTGTTGGTTAAGTAGCAGCTCGTAGTACCAGGATGTAACACAAGGTGTCCCCACAGCACTTCACCCTCTCACCCACACTACCAGGGCTCCACCTACATACAGGTGTAGTGTACAGACTACCATACAACCACAGGTACGACATCTAGATATGAACCATACATAGCTCTGCCCAATTACATAATTAAGGTGCACTAGCACTACTTAGCATATAACATGAGCACATTAAGTATCTTAGGGTGTGCCTAACATCTTAAGGTTACTCTACAAGAGCTTGAGGGAGCACTAGGCTCTATATCACTGGCAACAGGGGTCCTAATATACCAAATCATAACATGATTATACCATGGGGGGGGGGGGGGGAGAGCTGTAAAAGCTGTTGGTACATCTAAAACTTGGACGTGGCCTGGCCTTTTAAGCTAAATTAAAAACTGCAGATAAGACAATAAAACGGTACAGAACAGTAAAAAAATTAAATACGATTATAGTGATGCATACTATTGGTGTACTGCTTTATTGAACCTTACGAAAATGTGAAACTGATGCTAAACTGCGTTCGTGGCATTGCCAACAACTGAGTTGCAAGTCTGATTTGATTTTATCCAGTGTGATAGTTTTACCTATTTTTATTGACAAGTCTTTTTGCTATTCTTCATTTAAAGTCACCCTTTTCGATTCGCCTAGCGTTGTTTTCTACCAGTTATTGTCTGCAGATCTTCAGCTGTGTATTGTACTGTAATGTAGGCCAAACCTTTTTACTTCAAAATTGTTATTTTTTCCCCAGAGTTGAGAACATCCCGTTTTAAAACACTAAAATTGCAGGTTGAACCTGCTTAATTTTAGTTTTTATTGCCTATCCGAACATATAAATTACCTTTTTTTATAGCTGTTTTCCCCTTTGAGCATTATTTTCCCCTAGAAGGTTGAGAGTTGTCTTCCTGCCGGGCTCGTACTAGTACAGCCCATGCGCGGGCTTGGGCCAGCTTGTATAAGCTCCAGCACATTGACCTGTGTCAGCAGCATTTCTCCACTTCCAGAACCTAGTCCATGGAAGGGAGGCTGTGCGGGAATTAAGGTAATGTTCAGGCCATGCAATTTTAGTCTTTTTATAGCAGACTTTGTCACCTGGAGGAAGACTAGGTTCAAGTCACCCGCTGTACGAGCCGGTGCCCCAAGGAAAAAAACATTTTTTCCAGGTGAAGACACACCTGATCCCTCAACCAATTTCACCATATACAGAAAACGGAGGCGGAACAGCGAAACTCCAAAGAGGAATTGCCCTGGTATTCACAGGTGAGGTTGGGAAATGCGGGTTGCTCAATATAACCGTATAAAAGGTAACGCGCGTGTTTTTTTTTTGTATGGGTCTTAATACCGTAGTGTACATGGTACGTAATCAGGTTATCACTCTGAAACATCGTGCCTTGTAGGGAAGAAAGATGACTGAAGTTGCAGGGTACGGAGTGTTTCTTGGCCGGGAATGGATCGTTGTGTATTTCTTTTGGAAGTTAATGAAGATGGTTGTAGATGTAGAGGCTTCTAGACACAAAAGGGAGAAGTAGGTACGTGAATGAGAGATGAGTTCTTCCGTTAGTACTTGTTGTTTTTTCTCTTTGGTAATCATTGATGGACGGAATGTTCAATTGTCAAAAAAGTAGGAATGAAAGAACCGAAAGATGCAAAGCGAGGGGCAAATTTCCACCGGCCTCTAACGATGGAGGGGACCTCACCGGCCGAATGCTTTTTTAAAATTGTAGTGTTGGGTTGGGGTGAGGTTATTGGATTAGTGTGAAACCCAGGGTTACCCTTTCACCTTAGCATGACATGGGGAGCAAGGCAGATCCCCGGAAGCAGTTGGTTCATGAGGGTTTATTCCGTGAAATACTGGTACGAAGGTGTCGAACTGCCACACTGAACAGTTCGTTATATGAGAGAGGAGAGGTGATTCTGTGTTTGTTATATGAGAGAGGAGAGGTGATTCTGCTGTCTCACGTCAAAGTGAGATGGGGTATCGGCCAGGTGGATCGAGAGGTTTGTCAGTCTGGATGGCGTGCTCCGTGGCCGAGACTGGAGAAAGTGTGGAATCGACAGTTTTTGGTAATGTACTGGTAGGAACGAGAACATATTGTAACGGAGACTTGGAAGAGGAATCGTTTGGGCCAGGTTGATCGAGAGGAACGTCTCTGGTAGGAGCAAGAGAAGAACCGGGCAGGTTGGCTAGATAGGGAGGATCGGTGACGTTGGTCATGCCGGTAACAGTTTTTGTGGTAGCGGAATCGAGAGGTTCGCCCAACGGGATGAAAAAATGTTGCTCTGTCGATGATGGGTCTTCCAGTGGGGATTAAGGCAAAGGTGACGGTGCGGCACGATGAAGTTCGTGAACGGACGGAGCAGGCTGTGGTGTGGCAAGGGGTTGTCGTGCTGGTGAACGAGTAACTGTTGCTGAAGGGGCATTGTGAAGACGGCGCATGCGTGAACGGGCACAATAATATGCTCGCCAAGGTGGCGATGACGGTATCAGAGAGATGCAAGCATGGGGAGTCCGCACAAGAGCATATTTGAGTCTCGTAGAATAGTAACAGCGGTTTACGATTTCTAACTCCTTGGCAAAGGCCTCGTTGGAGGCACGTAGCATGGCGTTCTCTGCTCGTAGAGTGTAGCAAACGCGGCTACTTCCTTCAAGGTAGGAAGTTCAGTGAGTGCGGAACGTAAGGAAGTTAAGTTCAGTGAGTGCCAGTCATAGTGGTACGGTTGTCAGACGAACCGATAGCACCTAGAGTTGGTAAGGACGCAATAAGCCCATGAGAAGTGGCCTCAGGAAGCGAATTCCGTGGCCAAATGTTCAGTGGAAGTGAGGACAAAGTTTATCAGCCTCCCTACCCGATAGGTGAATGCCACGTGTGAAAGCCTCGCATAGGATAGATGCCGCCGTAAATGCTGCTAGTCCAGAAGGGGAAACAGGACATTTGTGAAACCAAGTCAGGAGGTGGAGGCAGAATCGGTGAGTTAGCTTGTCCGGTTGATAGCTGCTTGTTGGTGGTGAAATTAGATGGGGAAGTCATCTTCTTTTGAGTTGTGTCTGTAGTAGTACTATGCACAGGTAGTGCGAGGGGAATTCGGGCAGATTTAATATGGACCGACTTCGCTGTGGAAATGCTTGACTTTGAAATCTTGAGGCCTGATGTGTTGGCTGTGGCCGGGACAGCATCCGTTGTTGGTAATCGTGGATTCTTGGGGGAACGATGAGGAGGATCGAGTGTTGGTGCAACTCGTTTCGAAGCCACCGTCTTGGGTGTGACCGTCTTTGGTTGAGAAGGTAGAATTGGTAAATCTGCTTGTGAAGCGGCAGTGGCTCGTTGGTGGCGTGCACGATCCACTCACTGTTTTGAAAGACGTTGCCTCTTCCATATGAGAATCCACTTTGTTGGTGAAATGGAGATACAGATTCGGCATCGCTTTGTGAAACCGTCGCAGGATCCGTGGTTTTGACAGCTCAGGTGGTGCTCGAAGTGTGTGATTTTCCCTGTGAACCCTAAGCAACGACAGGGTGATGGTGATGGACCGTATATGATTAAAGTTGTTAAAATGTACACAGATAAAATTTGGATGATTTTTAATTGAAATAATCAAATGTACAATTGAGAAAATTGCATCTGTTTGTGCTGTTGTGCTTTACGTTTTAAATATATGATAGGTAAAGCACAACAGCACTTAAACAGATGCAATTTTCTTAATTGTACATTTGATTATTTCAATTAAAAACCATCCAGATTTTATCCGTGTACATTTTAACAAGTAACGTGAAACTTCAATCATATGTCCCCTTTTTTACGGCACACTTGACGTTTTTGTTAGTAATCCGTGTACCTTTTGTACGGCTATGGCGTCGTGCTACACAGGTTTATGTATGTATTGTTTATGCATGCATTGTTGCTGGCTACTTTGAAACAATTCAACTCAGCTCTGAAAGCCTGCATTTACGAAATAAATACGCCATCCTATCGTTTCTAGGTTTAAATCTATATGCGTTTAGCTGAAACACGGATTCTTTCAAAAAAAAGGGTTTCAAAGGGTTTAACGAGCGTTAACCACTCCTGGTCATCTGCCCGAAGCTCTAAGGCCCTATGTCAGCAACAGGCAGATCCCCAGGCGTTCACCCACCCAAGTATCAATCCACCCCAATGCTGCTTAACTTCGGGGATCTGACGAGAACCGGTGATTCTTTCCTTTCATGATTATTTATTCGGAGCCCTGGCCCGAAGCCGTACGCCCCATCAAACATCATACAAATCACTACAACTACACCATACAGTAACATCATGCAGCCTACTCTTTCCCATACCCTGCACCATAACAAACACTTCACTGTCACACCGCATCACGCACTGCCGCAGTAACTTCCGAAAAGCCATCACTCCGTCATACTACCACTATCATAGCACAATCACATCTGGAAGGCGACTCGCTTTCTCTTCCCCATTTAGGGAAAGTTCCAGCAAGCCATATCTCACTGACAGCAACTCCATCTTCTGGACTTCACCATGCCTCACCTCCACTGAAATGCGGCTCACCTTTTCTTTCCCATATAGGAAAAGTTCCGGTAAGCCTGATCTCACTGGCACTCTCACAACCACTTCTTGATTATCCCACAGCAGCAACCAACAGCAGCACATTACGTATGGACGTGGGAGGGGGGGGGGCGAACTCCTCTATACACTAATCCCAGATTTACAGAAAAACGTTGCAATCGCCCGCAACTTTGTCAACGGGCACCTGCCGCTCATATGCGACAACAGCCCTTGTATTGTACCCAACTCGCGCACCCATGTGGCCAATAAATGCCGCCAACGCGTGTGCTTTCGACAAAACAACAGCACATGCTCCGGTGTCTCATCAACCTGACACACAGAGCAGCTCGGTGTTGCTACCTAGCCGTAACGAAATTGGTGTGCGCGCAGCATGGTGTGGCCAACTCTCAACCTGGAAATCGTCTTTGCATCTTGATAGCACAACTTATCAATGACTGACTTTGAAACACAACATGGGTGCAAGGCATGAAAACCCCTGGCTATGTCAGCAGCATCCCAATCTCTCTGCCACAGCGACTGTGACCACTGCCTGACAATAGCACGACGCATTTGAACCGAAAGCACTGGAGTGATACTAGGACATTCTTCAGTTGCCGCTTCTCGGGCCAGTCCATCAGCGGCCACATTACCCGCGATACCACTGTGACCCCTCACCCATCGGAATTCAACTCTACTAGTTCGCGTTGCTATCCAGAACTTCCACAGTACTGTGTAGATCAGAGGATCGCTCACCTCCAGGGTTTCACATGCTCTCTGCAGGAGCCTATGGCTTGCGAGAGAGTCTGTGCAGAGAGTAAACGAGGGCAACTCCAAGTCAACAGCAACATCAACAGCAACAGAGACGGCAAGCAGCTCGCAGAGCATACTCGACGTAACTGCCTCTACGCGCCGCTTCACAGTGATTTTCAATGACGGGATTATTATACCCACTCCTCCCGTCCGACTGCCAGAGCAAAACGAGGCATCACAGTAAACTGCACAATCCATGCTGTTCGTTGAAAAGACCTGAACCACTTCCGGACACCATGTCCACGGGCCAAGCGCACAAGCCCTGGCCACTGGAAGCGCACAGCCTGCCACTTGGTTGAGCAGCGAGATCCCTGCTCCAGCCTCACCTACGACACTCCTCGCCCGCTCATTCAATCCTTCATAGTCCTCCAGAATCCGGCCAACCGGGTCAGATCGCCCACGACTCAGATTACGCATGCACAACGCAACCAGGAGTTCCTTGGCTCTGCACTCAACTGGTGGTTAGTTGAACTCAACCCACAGCGCACAAACTGGGGTGGATGCCACACAGCCTGATACCGTGCGTAAGCAGGCATTTACAGCAACTTGTAGTGATTGCAAATGCCGTTTAGAGCACGCCAAAAATGGCAGATGATAATCCATGACTGAACGCAGGCAGGTCCTATACGCAGCAAGAAGCGCCCCTCTCGTGACACTCTTGCCCACACACAACGCCCGCAATACAGATGTACGGGCAAGCACCTTTTCCTTCACCCTGCTTGCATTAAGCGACCAGTCCAACGCAGCATCCAGCACCACACCCAAGTACTTGACACTTGGTTTAGGACTAATTACTTGATCATCCACACATAACCGCACTTGATCCAGAGCAACTTTCGCATACCGAGCAAACACAACTACTTCAGTCTTTGCGGGGGCTAAAAGCAACCCTCGCTCTTGTAGAAGACTTTGAATGCATTCCAGAGTGCTCTGTGCTCTCGCTACCATCAGGTCTAGCCTGTCACCCACAAACCAGACAGCAACATCATCTGCATAGCAGACTATATTTGCTACAGCTGAGACTTTCTCCAAAACATCATTAATGGCAATGGCAAAAAGTGTCGGACTCAGGCAGCTTCCCTGTGGGAGCCCCCTATCCGTAGTCGCCACTGACGACCAGCTGCCATTAACCCTGGTTGCAAATGCTCTTATGCCCAGGAGAGCGACAATGGTGCTAACAAGCCCCTGACTAACTCCCATATTCAGCAGCGAGGTTTGGACCCAAACTATGGACACAGTGTCATAGGCTGCCTTGATATCTAGAAAGACTGCCAAGACAACCTTGCCCTGTGCCCACGCTTCGCGGATGCTAGAAAGCAAGAACAACACAGCATCTTGTGGACTGCGACCAGGGCGATATCCGAACTGCACTCCTGCTAAGCACTCATAGTACTCAACATGCCAACTCAGTCTCCGAATCACCATGCGTTCATATACTTTCCGAACACACGACAGCAGTGCTATCGGCCGATAATTCGCTACCTCACACCGGTTACTTCCCGGTTTGTGCACTGGTACTAAGATAGTAAACAGCCAGGATGGAGGGATGGGTGACCCATCCAGAAGCTGCTGGAACAAGTCAAGCAAAGTCCGCTGCCTTTCTTCTGATAGCCGCCGTATGGTGTCGTAGCCAATGTTATCGATACCTACTGCACTCGAATCCCTACACCGCAAAAGCGATGCTTTGAATTCATAAAAGTCCCAAGGTGCATCTCCTATCTGGGACACCATCACTGGTTCTGAGACCGGTGGGGGAATCCCTGTAGCAAGACTATATACATTGGCGAAGCGTGCATTGAAGGCATCAGCCATTTGCTCTTTCCGTAACACTTCACGATTCGTAATAGTGGCAGCCGGGCTGTATACCCACTCTTGCACCAATTTATTCTTACTCCGTCCCAGGGATTTCCAGGCCTGCTGTAGTGAATTCGACTTGGCAACCTTTTCGCACAGCCGCTCACCATACAACTCCTTTTCTTGTTTCAGGATGTAGTGTGTCTCAGCAGAAACTCCTTGGTATACCATCCAACGCTCATCACTTGGAGCTCTGCTCCACTGCCGATAAAACCTTCGCCGGTCTCTTACAGCAACAGTACACCTCTTCGTCCACCATGGTGGCCGACTAGACTGTACTGCCCGAGACTGCACTGCACGCCTCGGCGCACACGCACCAATCCAGTCTCCGAAAATACCATTACCGACGACTGGCCGCAGACGCCTATTTACCGATTCTGACATGCTTGGCCCTACCGCGGGCCCAACACACTTGCGAGGGCACAGGGCCACTGGAAAGTGGTCACTACCACGTAAATCATCAGAGACTGCAAATGTGAACTTCGCCGCTACACTGCGCGAACACACAAAAAAGTCCAAAACAGACTCTTGCACTCCAGCTTGTTGCCACCGAACAAACGTTGGAGTGGTGCCATCCTGCATAATTTCCAAATCCTGACTGGCTATAACACTTGCAAGCTGCCTACCGTGAGTATCAATTTGCAATGAGCCCCAATCATAGTGGTGACTGTTAAAGTCACCACCAACAATGACCGGTGCTGCAAATTGACCAAACCACTGAGACCACTCAACAACTGTGGGATTACCCGTCACATGAACAAAAACCACTGTAACCCACTGATTGGACATGTATACCCGTATCGCCACAGCATCAATGCCTCTAACCTGCTTCTTAATAGGAGTCACATGGTATGGGACTGCCCACCTAATTAGTACCCCGACCTTGACACCCGAAAATACAAAATCGGCTTTCCAGGCTGAAGCATCAAACGCATGCATATTGTTTGCTTCTTGCACACTCAAAATATCTGCATGCTGCAACAGAAGCTCAACTTCACTTAATTTTCGTTGGACACCGCGAGCATTCCAAGAAACAATTTTGTAGCACTCTAATAAGGCGAACTATGCTTGAGGGCCTTAAGTAAACTCCACCCCCAACTCCTGTCCCCCTTCAGATCCACTACAGCTTAAAATAATTTGGCTGTTGCAAATTTGCGACATGATGACACTATTTGGAAGTGGCCCCTCATTTCCAGTTGAAATATTCGTGTACACACGATCTCCAACTTCTTGCTCTCTTCTGACTATTTCTCCCACTGACTCAAGGTCGTCATGTCCCACACTTACATCATCCATACCTTCTTATTCTGTCCGGTCCGCCGTGGAGCCTTTGTCTTGTAATTCACTGCCTTGCGTGGCAATAGAAACCACAGACTCATTGCTCTTTTTACGTTTGCGCTTACGTTTCGGTCGGGGAGTGAGCCATGGCCCATCACTTTCTTCTCCTCGATCTTCCTGTTGTGACAACCTTTCTGACCGTATCTCCTTTTTCTTTTTCTTTGACTCACCAACCGTATCCCGACCTTGCAGATTTTGTTGCTGTGAAATCACGACATTCAGTGCTTCGGTAAGGCATGGTGCACTGGTACTCATGGTCGGATGCCCCAGGCTAATTTGAGCTCCACTGCCGCTACTTCGCTGCTGTAGCCGCTGTTACTGCTGCTGTTGTTGCTGTTGAGGTTGCTGCTGCTGCAATACACTCACTCTTTGTTGAGCTTGCACTGCTTCACCATCCCGCCGCGGCTGCGACATCTGCTGGACATACTTCGCTCGAACGACATCTTGAAGATGGGGACACAAGTGCCGTGGATCATACCAAGCATTACACGTCTCGCACAACTGGCTCGCGCACGCGCGACGATAATGCCCGCGCATTGAGCAGCACAAGCATTGTGGCGGTCGATCGTTCACAAGAATAAGCGTTGGAATGCCCTTGACTGTGACTACATCCGGCACATCTTCAATTGTCATCCCCTCCCGCAGCCGCAGTGTGATGTGCCTGACCGTCGTCTCGCACACAACCTTGCCACGAATATGCAACTTCTCGAAGGCATGGCTCTCTAGGGTTGCGATGCATGCTAGGCCTGCTGCAACTTCTTGTGGCGTAATCCCTATCGGCAGCCAATGGAGTTTCGCTTGTACAGTCTGCTCATGAAGGTCAAAGAGCTCCACCGGATGACCATTAATGCTAAACTGTGCTTTTAACAACATCTGTTTTGCTACTCGAGATCGTACTTCCACTTCAAAAGCATAGCCTACTCTAAGCGGGCCAACAGCTGTTATTTCCCCCACCCCTACCACGCCTTCTACTGCAAGGTATATTTGAGTGATGGAGTAGGTTCTACCCGCTGGAGCACAGACCATCGCTACTGATCTAGGCATGCACACATTCGAGAGCCCACCTCCATACAATTTCTTCAAGGCCTGCAAGTTTCTTGAACGTCCTTGATAACCAAAGTCCCCCTCATTACTCACTGAGTCATTCACCTCAGCATCACTTTCTCCCCAATTCGCACGTGACTTCCCTGCCACAGCAGCACTGAATAGTTTCACTGCTCGCACTGCTGCTTCTTTGTCACTTGCCTTGATTTTGTCACCTTCACTGCTCGCTTGCTGCCTTGCACCCATCTGAGTCAATGTTGATGTCGTTGCTACTGGCATCTGTGCTACCTTTCCGCCATCTTGTTTTGCATCCATTGCCTTTATTTTCATTGTGGTATCCACTCCATATTCCCTTACACGCCTCTCACTAATGCCTCGTTTCTCTGCCTCTCGCATCACTTGTACAAATACCTCATCTGTAACCACCCCAAAGTTGATTTCACTATCATTGAGTACTTTTTGTTTCCTCAGCTCTTGGAGAAGCGCATCAACATCAGCTGCCATTTTCAGCAAAACATTTCATGCCATTTCATGCCATTTTCATGAATGAATGATTCTTTCACGATAATTTAATCAGAGCCGTGGCCCGTAGCCGTACGCCCTATCTATCATGATACATACACATATCCAAAACACTTTTACAAACTCCTCCTATCACCACAGCTCACCACTGTTCACTGCAGCTCACTGCACACCTCCCGTCGCACTTTCTTCCCAACTCACCATCTTTCAGTTTGCTCTTCAACAATGAACTTTTTAGCAAAGACATAACACGTGAACGAAGAATGGATCTGGAGTTCGCTGATTGGCATTATTCCCAAATTACAATGGTTAAAACAATGTAAAACAATCAAAATGATCGTTCGGAGACCCGTAACTCCGGAATGGATGGACCAATCGAAAAAGTGGTCCTTGTACGGTCGAAGCCCAGGGAAATTCCTGGCTCGGATCATGTTTCAGATTTTAGGTAGGTGCAGTAGTTTTTTTTCTGAAACCGTGTCACACAAGAAGAAGAACAACAACAACAAACAACAAGTGTACAAATTTCCGTGTAGCTCCCTAGTTTTACTCTTGCGCGGAATTGCATAAAAGTTGGTGTAAAGTTAGGAAAAGTTGCTATCTACTATCTGGCCAAGTTTGGTCGAAATATATTGAATAGAAACGGAGAAATAATTAGTTTTAGTTTTGCTGGAGAGAGGACTTCGGGTTTTAACCAATGTATTTAGGGAACAATGCCACTCAGCAAACTCCATATCCCTTCTTCGTGCATGCAACAATCGACTGCATGCATAAACCTTTATAGCACGACACCATAGCCGTAAAAAACCGTGTCAAACAAGAACCAGAACAAGAACAACAAGTGAACAGTTTTCAAATTTACGTTTACGTAGAGTAAATCTACGTTTACTCTTGCACGGAATTGCACAAAAGTTGGTGTAAAGTTTGGAAAAGTTGCTATCTACTATCTGGCCAAGTTTGGTCGAAATATATTGAATAGTAACAGAGAAATTAATAGTTTTAGTTTTGCTGGAGAGAGGACTTCAATCATATATATACACGGCTATCGCCGTGTATGATACCTTTTGCATAGACTTTCCTACGTCACTCAGCTTGCAGCATTATGTTATGTAGTGAATCTACTTTTTCTTTTTTTTTCTTCAGGAAGACTGTTTGGCTCACTCAATTATTCCTATGAAAATACTGTAAGTCTATTACATGTTGGATATTCAAAAATAGGGAAGGCAATTTACTTTAAAAAAAATAAAGTTATTTAAAAATATTAATATTCATAGCATTTTGAATAGTCAATAAAAATAAAAACCGTGAAGAAACGTAGCCTACTCTGGTTTATACTTTGATATTTGAAAGTTAAAATCCACGATTTGGAGAATTTTATTGATTTACGAGCATCACTCGAAAAATAGGGCATCGACTGCAAGTGGGATATGTGAAATAAATCGGACAATGGGTTGAAAAGGTATCGTGGATGCAGACAGACGGATAGCAGAAAAGAATGAGAAGCTCATTTCCTCTGCTGTGCTTCGCACCGCGCGTTACTATGTTTTTAGGAGTTGCAGACCAATGGCAGTGTCAGGTTTAAAAGAAATATTTGTCATTGCGAACAGCTGAGCGCGTAGGGATGCGAATAAACTAAATTAGTTCGTAAAACTGCTCTCCCTTCAGAAGTTAAGTGCTGTTTTATATAGCTCTCTCGCACATTGTTAGCGATTTCCATTATAATCCAGTTAAAGGCCTAAAGCATAAATTCCAACACTTGCGTAAATATGAAGCTGAAGACCAGTCCTTGAACAATGAATGAACGACGAAAAGGCAACACTTGGTAATGAACAGACGATGCGGTCTCCCTGTCAGTAGATAATAAACTTGTCCACGAAAATTGGATTCATAAGTAAAACGAAGACAGTCCACGTAAAATAAAATTCCCTGCTACGAACGAAATTGAAAACACTGAAAATAATAATGAACAGCAAATTGGCCCAGGTCTTGAACTGGACCGGAGCAACAGCATGCTCGCTGCTGAGACGAACGAACGACGAACTGTGATTACAAGCAAGCGAGCGCTTAGGGCCCCCGCGCACTATGCAACCAGGTCGTGCGGCCAGTGGTCGTTGCAGTCAAGAAAACACGGCGACGTGCGTCGCGGCCACGTTAGTTTTCCCTTGATTATTCTAGACCACGTGGTGAAAAGGATACGGAGAAAGTATTGTCGCCCTCCCACTGTGTCCACGAACCCAGGTAAGTGAAATATAAGACATCTGAAGGATGGCCACAGCTTCCACCCCACCTTAAAAACTAGGGATTGCAAACCTCGAGAGTCTGAGAAGAGCATTGAAGATTCAACAGACTCGAAAAGGAGTCGGAAAGAACTACAAATGATGGAAGTTGCAAATCTAAGACTTAATCTTAACGACCAGCACACACTCAATTTGACAGACAGTATGAAAACACCGATGCCATCTAAAGCATCCTTACAGGAAAAGGAAGCATCGTAAAACAATTCACAGCTATAATTCCGGCCAGCCTCAAAGACAGAATCCAGATTCATGCACCTGGACCACGGGCATGGCGAGAGCAGAGACAAACCGAGGACACAGGATGGAGATGCAGGTCAACATGAAGAGCAACCCCTTTCCCAGTCATACCCAAACAGCTAAGCGATCTGTCACTCAGGCAACCTCTCAATACAAGACCAAAAGGGTCGGTCGCACACCTCGTACATATTCCGCATGCACAAGTTCATCAACTACTCATTAACATGGAGGTCCAAAGGGGGCATCCCTGCTTCAACCAACAGAACCTGAATCGGAGTCGAGGTGCAAGGCAACCTGTGACGACACTCAGGTAGTCGTTGATCTCTACTAGACTGTGAATGTGTCATTGAACCACTGCAAGGAATGGTAGATGATAGTCTATAAGAGACCGAGCACAAGTCCTATATACAGAGAAGAGTGTGCCACGGAGGACACTCACTCTCGAGCAATGGTGTGAAGGACAGGGAGCCAACTGGTCCATCTCTCTCGCAAAAGCCACGCATCAGACGCCCAAGATAGTGCAACATATAAGATAACACCAACATAGGTCAACTCAGTCGCAGCCAAGTCAGAAAGGCGGCCAACCTTCACCCAAACCGGGGTAGAACGCATCACAGGAGACCGCGAGAAAACCACAACTTCAGTTTTAGCCGGGGAGAGAGACAGACCTCTCATCGCAAAGTGCTCAACAGCAAGATTAAAAGCAGTTTGGGCACACTCTACAAGACACTCTAAATCATTGCCCACAGTGCAACATCATCTGCATAGCAGACAAAATCGGTCTCTTTTCCGAGTTCATGCATGGACAAGGCGCTAATCATTAAGCATATCATTAAGTAAAACAGTAAAAAGAACCGGACTCAAAAACAATGATTTTATTCAGGGCCCCAGCCCAAAACCACACGCACTGCAGCTAAACTACAAGCTATGAAATAGGACTAAAGATCATGACGTGTGTTTATTTGGACCTCAGCCCTCGGCCATGCACCCACCCTAAGTAATACAAAACTAGAACGGGACATCAAATCTACCACTATCTACAAACTCCACAAACACCTACTCAAACCCCATACCTACTAACCAACTAGTTTGTGCTCATAACAAGGGAATAAGCACAGTAAAGCACCGCAAAGTGCTTCTTAACACATTCACTACAGCACATAACTCGTACATAGTGAGACAGGGATGGGCCAGGTGGCTAGATGCTGAATGTTACTCAGCTACAACAGGATCCCAGCACTCTTCACAAATCTCGCCAAAGCACGAAGCCGGGGACCGTCTTCTCTATGGGACACAGCCTGTAGAATGAGCTCTAGAGATGGACATATCGACGTTCATTGCGAGATCACGCTACGTGCTTGATGGAGCATGCAACGGAAAACCAGACGGACCACAATAGCTATTTCACCACACCTACACTCTGCACTGAGACTTCACCCTAGATGATGTATATGGGCCGGGAGAAGTGAATGCCCGGTGCGAAGCCATGAAAAGCGCCTCGCCATCCAGAGTGGTAGACTATCAAGCACTGTCTTGTTGGAGCAAGTGGCATATATGGCATAGAGATCTTTCCCAGTAGTGACAGTGAACCACTCCCTGTTCCACAAGTCCAAGGTTCGCTACTTCAGGAAAGGACTATAGGAGCGTAAACCTTGTGAGCGTAACACTACTGGGGCATCTGTCACAGCAGCTTTGGCCACAGAATCTGCACATTCATTGTTGAATTCACCACTGCGTCCTTTCGTCCACTCCATGGCTGGAAGAGCCACTTGGACCGAAAGCCATAGTTTGCGACAGACTGAGAACATGAGTGGATCTCTGACACAGAGAGATTCTAGCAAATTACGGATTGAAGCCACACATGCCAATGAGTCCGTAACTAGCACAAAAACAGGTAGCTGAAGGTCTGCAGCTATGTCTAACACGACAGAGACTGCTGCTAAATCACAGATGTAGCTGGAAGAGACACCATGGAGTGCATCGTGTAGGCGTCAACACTCCAGCTTCAAACTGGGAATGTCGACACCTATGCCACCCCACCCAGTGGCATCCATATACGACGCATCACAGTATACGCAACATGCATCTCGTAAACACGGAGAAAATACAGACAGGACGTCAGGGCACCACATCCATGGAAACAGTGGGTGCACAACTGACATCTACAACACACCAGCGAGAGACAGGTCTGATAGCAGTGACATAGCCTTGCCTGCCGTGCCTACTAGACACATACATTCTTTTCCACTAAGTGTCTCGACTTAATCGAGCAGAATCCGTACTACAGGGTCCCCTTTCCCAAGACTAACATTGCGCAAACAGAGTACCAGCAAAAGCTCGTCAGCACGCAGGTGTACAGGTGGCTCACCAGCTTCAACCTAAATTGCACTGACTGGTGTCGAAACAAAGCAACCTGTCACTACACATAGATAGACATTAGTACTGGTCTGAAGACTCCTCAGGTGCCGTTGAGTGCTCGCCAAGAAAGAAAGATGATAGTCAACCATAGCTCCCACGTGCACACGGTATATTGACAGAAGCTTCCCGCGCGCCACACTGTCGAACCGGACTTAAGACTTCAAAATCAGTGCACGCTGAATAATCGTTTCACGCAAAATGTTGACGTCCTCTGACCAATTCAGGCTGCTGTCCAGCCAAACTCCGAAGTATTTCAGTTTGGAGCTTGATCTGATGGTAATACCACCAATCTTTACACTCAATGTACTGCAGCTAATGGGTGTATGAGAAAATATCATGAGGTCCGTTTAGTTTTGACTGGTGAAAGAGATAGCCCACAAATTGAAAGTCGATCTACAATGCGATCCAATGTGACTTGAACATGACCTGACTTGAGACGTAACGGGTCTCAGTCTACAAACCACAAAGCCACATCGTCTGCATAGCAAACAATATTGGAGTTCTGCTCCATCTAAAAGAACTTCATTAATTACTACCACAAACAGGACTGGGGTCAAGTAACTTCCTTGAGGGAGACCTCGACTAGTTGTTGATTGAGCAGACAAGTATCTATTCACCTTCGTGACAAACACTCTATCGCCAAGTAGGACGAGGAGTGCAGTCACGAGAACACTACCAACTCTTAATTTCTGGAGTGTCGCTCCAACCCAGACCATACTCGCTGTATCATAAATGGCACGAATATCAAGAGATACGGCTGCAATGACTAGACCTGGCGCCTATACCTCATAAATACTGGTCAAGAAGAACATGATTGCATCCTGCGCATTCCGTCCTGCCCTGTACCCAAACTGTTTTCTGAAAAGGCATTCATTGTATTCTAAACTCCACGTTAAGTCTACGGACTAACATGTGCTCATACACTTTGTGCACACAAGACAACAAAGGGAAGGGCCTATAGCTTCGTATGTCCGAGCGCAATGCTCCGCACTTGTGTGCAGGTATCAAGACAATGAACATCCATGAACTTGGTACAGCACTCCCAGCTACCAGACTCCGAAAATATTCCAGGAGAGCAACACTCTGTGACAACGACTTCAGATTGTGATAAGAAACTCCATCTATTCCAACTGCACTATTCACTCTGCATTGTGTAAGCGCTTGGGTCAGCTCAGTTACAATAAATGGTCCATCTGTCTCTATAGTTTGTTCCACATTATGTTTTCAGAAAACTGACTTGATGACGTCTCGTTTCCTTGCACTTAAGAGTGCAAAACATGTGGATATCACATTTGTCCACTCAACAAAGTTACTGTTAGAGATTACGAATGGGATGTTTACGGATTTTTTGCACTCTTAGTGGAAGAAAACGTGGCGTCATACAGTCAGTTTTTCTGAAAGCATAATGTGGAACAAAGTATACCACAGAGACAGCACAGAGGTCATCCAGTGAACTTTGAAGCACACGGTAAGGAATAGACACTGGCAAAACACCTATTAAAGACATCAGGCAGAGCCTCCTCCTTGAGAACAGCATTGCTCAAATTCCCTTGCTCATCTAATTCATATGTCCAAGATGTCGCTAGCTTCTGGTCTTGAGGCTGTAGGCATTGCCATGCAGTCGATATAGTGCCAGATCCTACCACAGACTAGCAAACTTGCAACCCATAACCCACTTTCTCCCTTCTTTGAATATAAGATGATTCACTTGCTGTAGCTTTATAACATAACCAGGACTCGTACGACGGCTGTCTTCGCCACCGCCCGTATGCAATCGGTCGATCTTGTACAGCAGCAGTGCACAACTGGGTCCACCAGGATCGCTTATTGCGGCACCCCTAAACAGACAGTCCATGCTTCCGTTTTTCCTTGACACTCATAGGGACGTACGTATCACTCCTGGCTTGCAAGGGACCATTGTCAACAACTGGTCTACACCGCTTCAATACTCTGTGTACCTCAGTCCAGCAAGGTTGGTGTAAGATAATTGGGAAATGATCGCTACCACTCTGATCCTCCGACAGAGCGAAGCTTAACTCGCCCGCAATGTCGGGTGAGCAGAGGAAGAGATCTAAAATTGATTCCTTTGGAGAACCATTTTGCCATTGCACATAAGTTGGTGATCCGTCATGTACAGCAACTAAACTAAATCTTCTATTGTCTGCATTAACCACCTCCCACTTGTGTCACAGTTCGATGATCCCCAAGCAAAGTGATGAGAGTTGAAGTCTCCGGCGATAATGCACTGAGCAGAAAACTACTCCAGCCAGGATCGCCAGGAAACTCCAGAAATTCGCTAAGACACATGGAGGAACACAACCGTCACTCACCTGGTACCCGTCCAAATCTAACTGCTATACATGCATCTATTTCAGCATCACGTTTGTGTGTTACCACAAGAAAGGCACATTCCACCTCAGAAAGACATAAATATTGGAATCAACATTTGACATAACACAGTCTACACCTGATATATGGCTGACATAATTCGCATCTAATACACCTATAATCTAATCTCGCCTCTAATACATCTATAACATCGATGAATATTAAAAGATTTTGAATTTTGACTTGCTTTTACCATAAACTTCGGACATTCCAAGACCCAATAGAATTTTGCTAGCGAATTTGTTACACCAAACTTGACCTAACCTAATGCACACACATACCTGCCTCACTAAACACACACTCTCTAACCATCGTGGGCTAATCATGATCCTGATCCAGACTGGAAAACGGAATCTCTATGCTTTCTTGGCTTTCACAAACACTTATCCCTCCCAAGGCGTTCACACTCAGGCCTCCGTCACTAATTGCATACTCTATCATACCAACCATTTCATTTACAATTTGTGTTGTGAATTTTTTTCATTAGAGCCACGACCGGTAGTCATGCGCTCTGAACTACTACAACTATGAACACTACAAATCACCACAAATTACTGCAAATTACCAGACACCAGACCAAAGGCCAGCTCACCACTAATGTTACTCTTAGACATCGTGCAAAATCTGGCAATGGCATGCAGCCAAACAAGCGACCCCGTCGTGTAATGAGGCATCCCATGAGTCTGATGAAGATTGTCCTGAAGGTACTTTCGAGGCAGAAACTGCCACTGTGGGCAAACAAAAAGAAAATTCTGGACCGTCTCCTCCGCTCCACAGCTACAGAGAGGAGACGGAGCCCACCCTAACGAATGTGCATGTCAACAGTCTGCAACCGAGACAGAACTTTGGAGGCATCTAAGAACAGTCTTCCCATGAGAACCAGGGCAACAGTGGAAGGATGAATGCCAAAGAGCACACAACCTGTTGACACGTCCACCCATTCAGAATCCCAGCTAGAGTGGGACCAAGCACTGATAACTGGATGCAGATATATATGTCACGCCAAGCAGTAACTGGGTGCAATCTGTGAAGGCACCCATCTTTTACCAGCCTATCAGCCACCTTATTACCGTGAACACCAGTGGGGCCAGGTACCCAGCCCAAACTCACGCTAGTACTCTTGCTGATCTGGAATTGGTTTTTTTTTTACCATTTTATCAACAATGTTCGTGTTGCCTATTAGTTCTGGCAGTCCGTTTGCATTGTTACGTTTGCATCACTAATACAGAGTTGTGAGAGAGTTGTGGGCGAGTTGGGGGAGAGTCGTGTTGTCTTGTTCCTCTAGTTCTTCCGGTTCGTACGGCTTTTGTTTAGCTGTAAGTTAGTATGTAAGCAGGATAGACTGAGCGCATGGCTTGAAGGCCGCGTCTCTGTTCTTGGTTCAATAAAGAATCAATCAGTCTAATACAGAGTGATCCTATTTTGGCCACTGGTGGCGTTTTCCCATCATACAGAAAAATAGCATTACAATTGATTGCAATCTTCTAAATTAATCCCTTCCCAAACGTCAAACCATAAAAGGCACCTATCGGAGTTAAAAAGTTGTTGAATACCAAATTTTATTCGTGTCTGTCGCATAAATTATTTTATATGAGTGGAATTAGCAGTCAGTATGTTGTTGTCGGTAGTCAGCTGAAATCAACGATCTTCACACACTTTTATCACACTGATACAGTTTATGCATTTTATTGAAATACAACTATTGCTGGTCAGTGCATAAAGACTGCCCATTTCAACAATTTTCAAGCTGTTTCGCCGCATAGATCCTCACCATCATGAAATAAGCCTCAACTCCATTTACGCGAGACCAACAAGCAAACTAGCCACGCTACACGGACTAGCGTGCCGTTTTCCTCGCTAGCTAGCCCGGCTAGCTCTCGCTACTCCCTCCTCAAATTCCATTCAAGCGAGCATTCAAGCCACTTGGCTACACTGCGGTACACTAGTGTGACTCTGATTGGCTCTGAGTGGCTCTAAATTGAATGCATATCTTTGCTCATAGCTAATTACTGCAAGACTTTCAGATTCATACAATAGCATTTTCGGAATCAGTGGATTATTCTCTAGTTTTTCATAACGAACGCAAGTTTCCCAACTTTTGAGAGAAATGAACGATCGTTTCTAGCGGTGATGTAGCTCTGCGGCCTGTGTCTTGTTTTGATCGGAGATGAACAATAGCACGCTTCACGATTTGAACCTAGTCTGCATACAATTTCATGGCTCCGATTATTAAATGCATTCCGATCTACGTGCCGATTCATTTTGTTCGTCTAACAATTAAAGTATTTAGCTAAACTGAGTGACAAATCGATCAAGTGCAGGGATACGCAACGGCTTGTTTATGACGCCATCTTGCCTGAAACGTCATCAACTCCCTCTTGCTGATTGGCTGCCAGCAGAGCGACCCGAGCGAGATGGCCTCGCTAGCCTAAAGATTCTGGGCCGAGTAGAAGCGCGCGAGACGGACTCGCTTGCCTTGGCGAGACGTTGTAGCTCTCGTCTCGCGTATATGGAGTTTGCTGCGCTAGACCACGCTTTGCAGCTTTGGCCTCGCGAGACTCGCTAGCTGGCTGGTCTCGCGTAAGTGGAGTTTGGGCTATACACTCAGCTCTGGTTTCTGTTAAAGTACCAAATGCTAGTAGCCATGCAACAACAATGCAAGAATTAAACAATGACTTTTTTACAATGAAGTGTAACAACTGAACTTGGTGAACAGACAACTAGCGTGGTCCTTGATTAGTATGTAATTTAACAAAAAATGCTTTGTTCATATTAAAATTTGTCGTTTTACATGCCAAGGAATAAGATTTATTTTTAGAAACTCAGAGTGCAGCGCCACCACTGGCGATTGTCTCCAAAGTTCCTATTTCAGCATTGGAAGGACCGCTTAACTCCTCTTTTAATGCAATAAACAAATGCCACATCATTTCGTCAAGTGGAAATCGATATTACAATTTGTTTTGAATCATGAGAAATACATTTTTTTCTTCTTACCTTGAAACTGGCTTGGGCGTATGCATTTCAATAAGCAATGACGTTTGTCTTCACTTGGTAACACACCCTCATTTAGTTCATGTGCAAATCGGATGGTCAGGCCTTGGGCAGGCCTCTTTACGGCATTGTAACAATTTTTTTTAGAAGTGAGTTTCGGGCGTCAGGCAGTTTTGAAAAATGTGTAACTTGATGAATTTGAAAAAAATGTCATTAAGGAATTGACTGAAAACTGTCTTGGGCATTTGAAGTTAAAAAATGAGATTTGTGCTCTACACTTTTTCGATCCGGCCACCTATTCCGGCGAGTCGATTTGTTCAGTGAGGAAAGGTCGGCAAGTTCCCCCCCCCCCCCTTTTTTCTCCAGAAAAGGGTTGAGAAGCTACTGGAATGTAGGATTAGCCATGAGGCATGTTGACAAAACCAAACAGGTCACGAACAGTGCACTTTAGGAAACCGTGTTCAACCAAAATTTTAGCTGTGTGCCTAACAAGCATGAGTTGAATGAGACCAGAAAAAAAATCCCTGAGCAGAACATCCCGGGAAAAAATCACGGTAAAGTGATCCCCAAAAAAAATCCCACTGAAAAAAAAGGGAAACAAATTTCAGAATAAAAATCACCGGGGGGAAAAAACTTAGTAAAATAGTTCCCTGAAAAAAGGAAACCTGATAGAAAACAATCCCCTGAAAATAAATCCCTCAAGTAAAAATCGCAAACATTAGAGAGATGGCTAAGATGGTCGGAGGTTGTTGATTGTGATCCCTGTTTCATTGGTTCGAGTCCCGTCACGTCATCTCAGTGAAATAAATTCGTAATAAAGGCTTACGGTGCCGAATTTTAGCTATTTTTTGTGTACGATTTTCGTTGTTATGTTATTGTGTTTTCTTTACTCCTAAATAAAAAATCATCCTAAATAAGAAAAAAATCATCATACACAAGATCATTCTTAGATTTAACGGAGAAAAAAATGAAATCATCAACGGGAAGGCCTAATAAACTTCATTTTGATGAGGATGCTGAAGTATGTCTGAACTTTAAAATTAGTAATGGCTGTAGGAAAAAATTAAACAGCTAAAAATTCACAGAAAAAAATTAATTAACTGTTTTGAACTTACTTATCATTTATTGTTCGTATGATCTAGCGCCGTCCACCAGAACGAAACTTACATTGGTAATCTATCTGGCAGTGGTACCTGTGGCAGTACGCAATCAGAACTGGGGTACGGGGAGGGGAGGGTGAATCTCGTGGGAATGGCAAATAGCCTAAGCCTCGATACCTAAACAGAAATGCCATAACCTCAGTTGTTTTAGTCTAATCAGGCTAACTATTTGTTTAATAAACTTTATTCAAACGTAGATTGGCAACAACAACATTTATCACTACCAGATAGAACTTTGGCATTACCCCGCCTAGCTTCATATTTCGGCAAAGTGCCGACAAAATATGTTTCTTGTTCCATAGAAAATAACGTTGAGACGACAGATGACTTTAACGAGATGGTAAAAATAGTGAATGAAAAGTATAAATTAAAATGCGATTCAGTCATAGTGACATTGTTCAAAGATGGCATTGATTCTTCAACATTTCATTCAGAACTAAATAGTGTTGATACCAGTAAACCTGTTATTTTATCAGTTCTAGGCCAAAAGCGTAACGTTCAGTTTCGGCACATCGATGATCCATTTTTTAAAAATAATGTAGAAATGTCATCTGGCTCCTCAATCGGAATCTCTGATCAAACCCAAAAAGAATGGAAATTCAGGATTCCGTTATTAGAAGGGAACAATGAACCAACGATTTGCCTTACATTTTGGGATAGTACATTGTGATACTATGCCTAAGAGTACTCCAAATGTAAACAAATCTGTTTTGAGAAACAGGAGGTTACGCGTTAGCGTCTCGGCTAAAATGGGCGAGCGCTGGTACACCCAACAGCATCTAGCGGCCGAAATCCAAACAAGAAGCGAAAATGATGGCCCACAGGATTCTAGTCTGGAAGCATGGCCGTTGTCAACGGATAAAAACGATGTTTCAGTTCACAGTGTTCAAAATGTGGCTTTTTCTTGCCCACATTTTGTGTTTGAGGTTGGGGATAAGCCACGTATAGCTTTACTGGACACTGCGTCATTGGTTTCTTTAATCAGTGAGTCAGTAGCGTAAGACTTACTGTGCGATACCAATATCAATTGTGAGCTGCATGCTATGGAAACGCTATTAAGCTTGATTGGAGTAGGACAAAAGGAAATAAAATCAGGACAAAAGATCGTTGTTAAGTTGTCTAAATGTGAGTTTTCAAAGCAGCAAGACTTTATTCTAGTACCGGACGGTTCTTTTGGGGAAATTTCAGTGTTGCTTGGATTCAATTTCATGTCTAGTAAATTAGATCCAGTATCATTAGACTGTTCAAACAACGTTTTGAAAATCGGGATTTTAGAATTTTAATAATTATTATAAGCAACACCTGAACTAGCATGGGCAAATTACATTCAAAACAGGAAAATAGTAAATCGAGAAATGTATAGACCTACTGGCATTTACATGGCTACACTTAATGTTGCATCGGATGAAGATTCCGACGATAACACAAAGTCAACGTGGAATTGCACACCTAAGCAAGAGTATATAGATGTAGAGGTGACACTTTTACGGGACGAACTCATTCCGACGAATGCAGAGACCCGTGTAACAGCTTTATTGAAAACTCCGTTTTCAGAGATACAGAGTGGCATTTTTGTGCCAAATACTACTGAATCTTTAGCAGTCATGGCTCATGGCTTAGTAAATACGTCACCTACTGGTATTCTTCCGGTGATGTGCATTAACATGAGTGGCGTCGATGTGAAGTTGAAAAAGGGCACTGTCTGGGACATTACACGACAGCGATCGTGGAGTACGAGGACGAAGCAACAGAAGCAGACACGTGCGAGGCAGCGCCAGTCGATACAAGGCCAACTCAGGAGTTGGGTAAGCAAGACAAACAGGGAGAAAGCTCAGCGGAGGGTCCTGCTAGGGTACTAGCACAGCCCGACCCCCGTGCCCAAAACATAGGAAGAATTGGAAGAAGAATGGAATATGATAAAACATAAATTTACTTTTCCGGATTTAGGCGAAAACCAAAAGGTGGAATTCCTAGAGATGTTAAAAACGCATCAAAACTCGTTTTCTAAAAATGATTTTTATCTGGGGGTTTAAGATCAGTACAAGGTCCCTATTTGGACTGGTAATGCGGAACCAGTTCGTTCCAGGTTATACAGGGTGCCTTTTCATCAAAGGGAGTTGCTAGATAGCTATGTGGAAGAGATGGAAAAGGCCGGGATCGTAAAGAGGAAAAAAGTAGCTGGATGTCGCCATGTCTCTTGTTGAGGAGGAAGCCTAGCGGTTGTAGAGTTGTGGTGGACCTACGCGGGTTGAACTCGGTGGTTGAGAGCATAAGTGTTCCAATACCTACTGTGACAGAGAGCATGGCGCATCTCAGCGGGTCTAAATACTTCAGCAAACTGGATTTTAAGTTCGGATTTTACCAGCTTAAGCTTGCTGAAGCGGATAAGCGTAAAGTAAGCTTCAATTCCTCCAGGAAAAGCTTGATCTTTCAGCGCTTGCCCATGGCTTAAAAACGGCTCCGCACACTTCCAGTTTTGATCTCAGCAGATTTTCGCTGAGATTTTAGGCGCGTACTGTGCCTGCTATTTAGATGATTGTCTCCTTAATTCCCCAGATTTTAGGACTCATGTCAGACGCGTGGACAGAGCTCTAGGTCTTGTTGCTAAAAGTGGCATGAAGTTAAGTCCTGAAAAATGTTTATTTGACTGCAAATCAGTAAAATTCTTGGGATTTGTGCTGGATGAACATGGGATACATCCAGATAAGGAAAAACTTAGGATTTTTAGGGGCTGGTTACAGCTCCATAGCTCTAAGCAAGTGCGCCAATGGGTCGGACTATGCAATTATTACAGGCGTCATGTAGCAGGTTTCGCCACCCATGCCTCTATATTAACAAGGCTGACAAGAAAAAATTGCAAGTTCATTTGGGGTGAGACTGAGGAGAATGCTTTCAGGGAATTAAAGAAAGGAATGGTTAATGCTGCTATGTTAAAGCATCCAGACTACACGCAGCTATTTATCTTGAAACTGACGTATCGGATTTTGAGGTTAGTGGCTGTCTGTCCCAGATGCACGTAGGCATTGAATATCCCTTAGCCTACACTTCCCGAACGCTCACGCCTACTGAACAAAAGCAGACGACGACTACCAGGGAGATTTTAGCAATCGTGAATGGGATCGAATCTTTTAGAATATATTTATTAGGTAAAATGTTTTTTTTTTGCCACAGACCATATGGCTATAATTTTTTTGTACAACTCGTCCTCTTTGACTCCTAAATTAGAGAGAATTTTGCCGCAAATAAGGGAGTACGACTTCTGGTTACATCATAGGCCTGGTAGGCTGCTGGCAGTTGCGGATGCACTGTCTAGAGTCGAGATTCCAGTGGCTGTTCTTGGCAGCCAGTACCCAGACTGGACTCGCGCACATCTAGCAGCCGAACAGCGAAAGGATCCCTATTATGGCGAAATAATAAAACGCCTTAAAGATCAGTCGTCAGAGGAACTTTTGGATGCCTCTAATAAACGTAACATCTTTTTCAAGGATTATGACGAGATCCTGTATAGAATCAGGCTTGCTGACCCTGAACAGGGCAGAATTGAAAACTTAGCATGGATGTGTATTCCCAAATCTCTAGTAAATTTCTGTATTAGAGATTATCACTCAGCAACGGCGGCAGAACATCGGGGCCGAAAGAAAACTTTGGATTTAATACAATTGCATTGTTTCTGGCCTAAAATGGCTGAGAATGTTGCTGACTATGTGAAGTCATGTCAGGTCTGCCAAGCTTATGCTAGCCTGAACAGACCCCATAGGGCTGAACTCAGAGCCTACACCCCCTTGCAAAGGCCTGGTTTGTCTTGGTCCCTGGATCTCATTGGGCCTTTGCGCACCAGTAACCACGGGGCTAACTATATTCTCAGTATGGTGGACGATTTCTCTCGCTACACTATCGCAGTTGGCATTCCCGATAAAAAGGCAGAAACGGTAGCTAAGAAAGTGTTTTCGAGGCTGATTGCTAAATTTGGCAGTCCCGTGCAAATTCTATCAGACAATGGGAGTGAGCTAAACAATACAATTATGGCTAAATTGACTAATTTGTTGCAAATTAAACAAATTAACTTCACACCTAACTTTTCATGGGTAAGTGGACTAGTTAAAAATTGCAACAAACAAATCGAAACCATTTTGCGTAAGATTGTCCCAACAATTGGTGTCGTTATTTAGAAATGGTATCTATTGCCATAAATTGCACTCCTTCGACGGATACATTGGTTAGTCCACATTTTTTTACATTTTGGTTGTGAATATCAGTTACCAGCATCATTGGCTTGAGCCACCTAAAATTTTTTATGACAGTGAAGATTACGTGGCACGTCTAGAGAGTAGACTTCAGGCTGCGTTCGAGGTAGCACGAATGCACAATTGGAAGTTCGTTATTAAGTCTCAAAATTTTTATAATAAGATGGCAAGGCCTTATAAATATATTGTGGACGATTACATATTATTAAAGATATGGGTTCCTATAAAACAGATTTACGTTAAACTTCAGAAATGTTGGACAGGTCCGTTCAGAATAATGAAGTTTGTTAATGATGTCATCGTAAGAGTTGTTCATTTCTTGGATCCGTTGAAAATTGTATCATGCTCACGTTTGCCACTTGAGACCATATTTTATAAAGGGTAAAAACCAACCTATACCTTTTAATGGAGCTTCCGGTCTTGATTTATCATTACAAGTTAACAGAGAATTAACGGATGCTGAAACAAAATTACAAGAATACATTTCACAACTTCTTTTGGATCCAAATGACCGAGCGGCAGAAATGGAGGTTCCAGATTTTGAAGTGTCTGCTCCGGATCCCGAGTCGTCAGTTGCCAACGACGCGTTAAATAAAGCAGGTGATGGTAATTCTAGAAAACGTAAATATGTTGAACCACGATCGGCTCGAGCTTTGAAATTAAACAGACTAAATTGAAACAAGAATTAGACTTACAACGTTTTAGAGGTGCAGCACACTCTTATCAAACTAGAAGAAGTAAATTTACACCAGAAATAAGGCTTCACAGACAACTAGACGATGCAGCGTTGATTTCTGTTGGAGAACAAAGGAGAAACATGGCCACCAGCCGCCCGGTTGGACGCGAGAACCCTGTAGCAGGTTGTGGGAAAACGTGGCGTTGCATACAAGCAGCGCTGAAAACGGAATTTAAGTTCAAACTGGTAATCTGAAATAAAAGCAAGATTGCATGCACACTAAATTCTTAAAATGACTAGTGGACATGTGTCAAAATAATGAGGAAGTAAATTCAAAGACTTGTTTTCAATATTCAAAATTAAGACTTTTTTTTTAAGTTTATTTAAACCAACGGACATGAAAATTCTACAAATCTATATACATTCAGGGTGGTATTTAAAATACAAATGGTATATTCAAAAATAGTAATTTTTTTTTCTGCCTATATAATTGGGGGAATTAAAAGTTCAAAAAACACTGAAGCAATGTTTAATTTAAAGTAATGTAAAAGCAAAAATGGTTCTGGTTAAAAGTAAAAGTTGGATTTACAACAAACAATTGGGAAAAATTAAAATGTTGAATTGAACGAAAGAAGTAAGAGAGATAATGGCATTGGGAATTTGAAATTTGATAGATTGGGTTGCATGTGGCAGAAAATTGGGAGTTTGTCTGGGAGGACTACTGTTGTGAGGATGTTCTTTGCCGCTAGATGGTGCTCATTGTCGGGTCGCCAGAAATCGCCAACGCTGTAAATTAAACACGTCGGACGAGTGGTGGAGACTCACGGCAAGGGCTACGGCGAGGAGAAATTACGGCAACAGCCTAGGATCGGCTGAGTCCGTCGTCATTTTCTGTAATAAATGGAACCAATATTGTAAATGTCTAAAAATCATGATTCTAAAAAGCTGACAACATAGCATGTGATACGGACGTTTTAGAAACAAATTCAAAATTTGTGGAAAAACTGGAAATTTTTTTCCCCGGAACAAAAAGGTGGTGTAATGAAAATAAAAATCATGATTGGTTTAAAAATAAAAATATGCATTTTTTCCCCAAAAGCAAACAGAGGTGGATTTAATGCAACATTATTTTTTATTATTTTCTTCCAATTAGCACTTAAGAGGGAGTGCAACACCTTTGGTTATCTCAATTCTGACTACTAGATGGCGCCAGCGTCTACAACGTATGTCAATTACGATCTTAGTTCCACTTTTTCCTCAGTTATTTTCCAACATAATAGAGTCAAACTTGTTTCTAATGAAAGAAAATCGAATTGCCTAGCGAAGTGTGGAGGCAAAATTATGTAAAATATATTTTTGTACTTTGGAGCAATATTTTAGGGTTGGCTGATTGAAAGATAAATAAAAACTGTAAACGTACTTTCCATCCGATATTTATGAATTAAATCCTTTTCTTCATTAAAAAAGTGTAACTGATTTAAAATTAGACAACAAAATACCATAAAATGCAGGTATTGTTTGAAAAAATCGTTTGACCTACTCTAATCGGATTCAAACTCGGCACAGGTGTTAAATGTGACGATGCACGTTGACTAAGAAAGGCTGGACAGCAGTTCCATCGCTCGTCAGATCCGTGAGTTCGGAAATCTGAGCCAAATGACGTTTCACACGCGATCGAAGTAAAACTGCCTTTAGTATTGCTGTTAGATGTCGGTGTGCTTCCATATATTGACTTAGATTGCTCTCCATTGCTCCAATACTTCACCCAAACTAATGCACATCAACAAATTAAAAATATCGACAAAAAATATATCTGGAATTTGTAACATAGGTAGTCTATTTTAATCAGATTAGAACGAAAAAGTGAATATGAGGCAGGGTGTCCTACAAATCAAAAAATGAGAGAGTATAGTAGTCTCATAAGTACACAGGGTGAGGCAAAAGTTTGGTCACGCAAATAACTGCCGATCTAATGGTCCTACGTTAATTCTGAAGACATATTTGTAATGTATGGCAGATATGGGGAAGCCAATGAAGATATTTTCAATGACCTTGAAAACAGCATTCAAGGTCATCTGAATTCTACTTTCCAAACGGCGCAAGATACAGCAAAAAAGTGAATTACAAAGTTGTACGCGAGCATCAAACATGACAAACTGCGAAAACAGATTGAAAATCGGACCATAATTGCAATAGTTATGAGGAAAAAAAAATAGCAACAAAGTCTTCCCTGAACGTTTTAACTGCCATGCAGTGAAGATTAGGGGCTGCCTCTATAAGCGACTGCAAGTATGTGATCCGAATCTTTCCTGCGTCAATCAATGCACGTGAACGAGTGCAGTTCAGGATGCAATAAAAGAAAACGTGTATGATACAGATTAGGTCTAAATTATTGCGCCATCATTCACAATACAGAAAGCCACGTTCGGTATGTGATTATTTTTTGATTTTACATTTAATATTTTTTTCCGGCGCTAATGCTCCTTTGAGTGACATCCACCCCAGTTACCACAACCGCCCAAACGCATTGTTGTTACCAGGAGCGAATTTAACGCGGGGAGGGGGGGCGAGGGCAGCGCCCCCTGGGCCTTCGACGTAAAAGGGCCTTCATGGGCCTTCATGGTAAAAGGGGCCTTTAATTCCCACGTAGTGCTAGTAGTAAGATAAGAGTACGTACTGTGCCAGTCACGTGACCGCCGCCACCTTGGATTATGACGTCACTTCCGGTGTATGACGTCACTTCCGGTTTTTGACGTAAATTTACGGTTTTTTGACGTCATTTCCGGCCTAGGAAGGTGTGCGTACCAACACACCGGAAATGCCGCCATATTGGATTCACCATATTGGATCTATGACGTCACAAACCGGAAATGACGTAAAAAATGCATTTTTTACCCGTAAATGACGTCACATTTTTATGACTTACCCTCTTTACCCCCCTTACTCCTTTTACCCTTCTTTACCCCTCTTATATATTGAAAACCCAAGAAAGTACTCGAAGGGGCTGAGACTTTTGTGTAGGTAATAGATAAAACAGAAAAGAAATAGACTCAGAAACCATTCAAGACACACCAAACTTTTTATTCACGTCATATAAACAAACTACAATGCAAGTATTGACTTGACATGTACGTACATGTTTTCAAATTCATCATGGGAAAAAGGAATGATTGTACCATTTCGTTCTATGTAAGAAAACACACTAGTACTAGCGCATGAAGAAAACAAAAGAAAATTAGATGCAATAAAACTTTCAGTTTTACATTTCACAACATCTGCAATGGAACAAATGGACGACATAAATTGGTGTTCTTCAATTGACTGTTGGGAAATACGTAGAAAGTCTAAAGTCAATAGTATTGAATTAAACAGTAAAAACAGAAACAAGAATGTCTTAAAAAACCAAAGATATCTCGCAGCATCAAGTAACGCTCGATAACCGTCCATGACTAAAGTGGTGCAACAAATGAATTGAGCCCTGAACAACACCAGTTCATATAGTTCAATGAGTAAAATAAGGAGGGTCTATCTTACACAGCCCCAACAGTAACTCATCAAATCCTATTGTTTCAGGTTTCCTTTTGTTTCCCGGACAGAAATGTACCATCAGTTCAACAATATCGCTCCTAGTGACAATTTTGTCATTAAAAATAAGTTCTTGTTTTTCAGTCCAGCCCAGTATATCCTTATGTGATTTTATACGAGTTATTTGATGCTCAATATAAAACCGGTATTTTTCTGGTACTGCGGAATAAATAGCCCGTTCAACCTTAGTCAAATCCCCGTCGTCAACTACTTCATCATCATGCAGATCCATAACAAACGAATGCTAGCAACTAAATGAACGGAAGACGCAAGAGGCAAACCTTTAAATGAAACAATAAATTTTAATATTTCTATGAACCAAAAAACTACAACCAATAAAATACAAAACCCATAACCACGAAAAGCCAAAAACCAATCCATAATGTACAAAATCCTTCACCGTTTATAGACAAAATAACAACAGATATACAAAAAGCATTCAAACAATCAAGGATGTCACAAACAACAAATATTTTTAAATTCAGAGCATGACGAAAAAGATTTTCGTACTAAAGTAGTCATAATAGAGTTATTCGGATATTCGCGAGCTACCATCTTTGGAGGGTCAAGCGAGGTGACATCCAACTGATTTACGTACTAAAATACGCTTCGAACAAGTGGCTCAAGACCCTGCATTAAACGGTTTATTAACTTTAAAATATTTTTAAAATTTTTATTCCAAACTTTAACTCGATCGTACAAATAATGGAAACCCGAAAAGGTACGTATTATTATTACTTTGGAATTTTTTCTGTCAGGCTGTCAGACGCTCGCAGCTAATAAGCACTGCTGAAAACTGCATTCGCACATTAAAATTTTGCACTATTATTTAACTCGTCGTCTAATTAAGAATTAAAAACTGTCTGAAGGACGTTATTTAAGAAAACAAATTATTGCGGTTGAGATATCCTCTAATGTGTACCCCCAATGTTGCTTTTGAATAGCGCTATCTATTACCGCGACCATTCTGTTGTCTTCAATGAGCGCGTCTTTGAGCGCGCGTGTCTCTTGGCAACTTACGCATGCGCGCGCTATGGCACGCAAACGACATCCGGCAGGCAATAATAGTTCGCGCTATTCAAAGTCATTATGTATATTTACGTTAGAAGATGCTGTACCCGTAATAACATTTGTTTCTTGAATAACGCCTTTTAGCCAGTTCATCATTCTTAATTACAAGGTAAATTACATAACGATGCAAAATTTAAATTTGAGTATGTAGTTTTCAGTAGTGCTTATTAGCTGCGAGCATCTGACAGCCTGACGGAAAAAAATTCCAAAGTAATAATAATACGTACCTTTTCGGGTTTCTATTATTTGTACGATCGAGTTAAAGTTTGGAATAACAATTTAAAAAATATTTTAAAGTTAATAAACCGTAAAATGCAGGGTCTTGCGCCACTTCTTCGAAGCTCATTTTAGTACGTAAATCAGTAGGATGCGAACGCGCTTGACCCTCCAAAGATGGCGGCTAGCGAATATCCGAATAACTCTATTGTCATACTCTGAAAAAAAAATTTATTGCTTGTCTCGTAACGTGTAATGACCGTACGCAACAGAATCCAAGCCTGTACTATCTACAAACCTTTTCGTATCAGTTACAGATAAAGCCAATTTATTTTGAACAATACTGTAAACTTCGTGGAGATATGACCTAATACTGGATTTTTCAAAACTGAAATACTCGTGATCACGTAGACACCTATTGTAATGATCCAACGTAACAGTACCCTGTAAAATAGACCGCTGAACCCCTTTACCTACTTTCTTTTCATTATTATTACAAGTGTAACAATACAATTTACTCTTCAAACTAATAAACGACTCTATTGGCAATGAATTGCATTCATCCTTAAAAACTTCAGGTTTAGCCTTGTTATCGGTACAATACAAGGGATGGGTCGTAGGGTATGAGCTAGTATCAAAAAGATGTAAAGATTGAGCCATGCCGGCATACACATCGTCAGTTTTGATTTCGTAAAAAAAAACTATCAGTGTCGCTCCCCAACAATCTACAATTCTCACCGTATTTGTCTAACATGTAGTCATAGTGATGAGAATACATTACCAATTTACTCAATTCCAAAACAGTACAACCAAGAAAAACAGGTTTGTCCAAAGTCACAGTTTGTTTACGCATTTTGAAAAGCATCAAGTTATCGCCCAAAATATCGGAAAACTCGACCGAAGGCTTGCTCATCAATTTGAGAGACTTTTTAACGTTAGTGCTCACTTTCACATTCATGTACCGCCTTACATTTTGAATGGCTTTTCCAAAAATCGAATTATTTGCTAGCTTGTAAAAAGACCTCTCAAATTCACTCTTTGCCTCCTTTCGTTTCGAACTGTTAAAAGGAATGTAAGGAGCCAACCAAGCCTTCTCGGTAAATTTAATGCTAGAATGAATTTTCGTGACTTTAAGTCCTTTCGAAACGTAATACATCAAATTCTTGCAATAACAAATGTACTCCTTACGTTCATTCAAATGAGGAACAAATTTTCGACCCTGAACGTAAGGGTCTTGTTTAGCAGCCTGTTTTCTGTTACAGGGAGACAACATATCTTCAGTTATCACCACATGCTCGGGAGCCAAAGGATAGTCACTATGTGAATCGTGTAAATTGTCAGGATACTGAATGTCAACCTTAACTATACAAGGAGACAAAGAACTCAAATCGAGCGAAGCGAGCTCTCGTTCCGTTAACCACACAAAACCCGAATAAGGCCATGACATGCTCAAACAAAAGCCATACAAATTATTGGCATCAATGTGCATGAGGTAACTTCGTTCAACACCAGGATCGTAATTTGACACCAAAGGATTATTGGCACGGGCGCACCGTTTTTATGCTAACACCACCTCGTATGGCTGCAGTGAAGTAATTGTACATTGTTACGTCTTGCAACAGTTCTAACCTCTCACCCATCATCCTAAGTGCAGCTTCCCAACTCAGACCAGGTAGAGTGAAAAAATGACAAGGGTCTAAATTGTATTGTTTCAGACTGAGAGCTCTAAATTGTTCGAACACATCGGCCAAAAGTGCTGAATCAGCCAAAACGAACATGTCGTGATACTGACCTAAAGTCTTACAATTTGTTTCCCTCCAAACTGTACCAGCGTACAAATACTCATCGTCACTAATATGTGTATTAGTCAAATTTGAGTAAAAAGCTTCTTTGGGGGGCAATTGAGTCTCATTAAATTTCGAAAATGAGTTGCAATAGGTATAAGGATATACACCCTTCCTGGTCAACAAAGCGTGAGTTTCTGGCAAAATTTTTCTCATTATAGGAAAATCGGTTAAGTTTCCAACCAAAGTACTCAAAGAAGCGGACAAGAATTGAAAACTGTGTAAAAACCTATAATTTCCAACTTGTATCGAGGTGAACCTTTCAGTATTTTGGGGAATGACGGAAATGTTCTTATTTTTAAAATAAGACAAACTTCTTACTATTAAATGCGCATCATACGATCTCAAATTATGACAAAAAATGGGTAAAAAGCTCTTGAACCTATACTGTAAATTACACGCATTGTGAGCTGCTCCCCTATACTTGCCGCTCAAATGACAGTGGTCGCGTACCCTGATGTCGCCAACAGCGAACAAATTACCACAAATATGACAGTGAGTTGCGTTAGCATAGTCTAACAACCAAGCATAATCAGGTACCAAACAAAGCATTCGGCCTTTAATCTCTTCAATTTCGTCATAAACCACATCTAAATGAGTAAAAAAATCTTCCATGCAATTTTCACTTCGAAATACCCTATGAGCGTAAACGCTGCCATCGTGAGCAACCACAACGTAAGAATAACCACACGGTTGGTGTAACTCGTTTTGTGAGTAAAAGAGGATGAAGAATCCGGCTTGCACGTACTTATTTTAGTAAGTATCGATTCAAAATCTAGATACATCGCGTACAGCACCGGTAATTGTTTGTCGTACCTCGTATACTCCATGTACGGTTTCTCAGCAGGCATTTTGATTTGTTGAGGCTCAAATGTCATGCACAAACCAAGGTGATCAACCAAAGCAGCGTCAGAACGGAAGTACGAGAAACAATAGTGACATACATATTTCTTATCGTTTGTATGCACCAACCTATTGAAATTCTTAATCCAACAGTAATGATTACCGCTAACCAACAATAGTTTAACTTCACGACAATTGGTTCGTTTACTCAAATAAATCGGGAAGACATTTTTGTCTTCGTACCCATTCAATAAAATGCACAAGTTATTCCGTGATTCGAATTTTGCAATCTCACCTATAGGTGTTGGAAAGGAAAGCCCGCTCAAATCTAACCATTTGTCATATTTACGATAATGGCTTACTCTATTGGGATGATTTTCTACAGGGTACAAAGCAGCTAAGATACTGTATACGAAACATTTATTGTCATCGCACAAAACGTTCACTACAGCATGTTTATCAGTCAACAATTTGTCAAGTACGACATTTCCACACCCGCCGCTTAAAGGGACGTACCTCCCCATATGAACGTCACAACCATAGATTCTAAACACAACCCAACCAGAACCATGTTTCTGAAAGCTGTCCAATTGATCTAGAATTTTACCAATGGCAGTAATTAACTCTTCCTCTACAAATTCTGAAGACAACAGTCGATGAGGACTACTGCACAAATAGACGGGCATATGCTCAGTTTCCCCGTCAAAACGTATTTTTTCCAAAATAACGCTGATACAGAGCATAAATTTAAACTGTCCCATCTCACGGAGTAGTCGAATAAAGTCAAAAGGTGATGTCTCACACCCTCCAAATAGTCACGGACGTCACGTGTATCGCTAGGCAACGTATACACAAACCTTTTAAAGTACGACTTGAACGCTGACGCTTCTTCACGTAACACTGGCGGCTCCGGTGGTCGGGTGGTGTAAGCCTCGATGCTGTGATGCAGGAAAGCATCGTGCGTCGGGAATGTATGCCGGCAGACGGGACACGTGACGAGGTGTACTCTGGCATGACGTCTTAGGTTGATGTCATTCGCGAAGGACCTATGACATACGTCACAAACGTGATTTCGGTCGTGGAAGGCCCTCGTGTGACGTGCCAGGAGCGCCCTCGTCCCGTACGTCTGTCCGCATTGCCCACACGTGAACATCAGTATACCTGGAGAATAAGAAGAAAAACACACAATAAATAAAAAATAATTACACTAATTTATTTCACACAATGTTAAACAACAATTACACTACGAGCTTATTAACATAATCGTAAACAAATTTTTCTACGTCTGGTTTAACACTTAGAAAATCAATAATTTGAAGAGGGGAAGCCCCTTCGCAACGTTTTAAGATATAATAAATACAAAAATGACCGCAAGTTTTCGTGTTAAAATCTTGAAGCTTTACAGTGTTGTACCACCACCTATTTCCATCACACCTCTTCTTTAAATGTTCGAGCAAAGTACTTGTAAGAGGCAACAATCCAAAACTATCAAAGTACTCACAGTCACCCAAAACCACCCAATGACTGCCAGGCTTGTCACATTTGTCGAGATTAATAACCGACCAACCCTTCCCTTCCGAAATATGATTAGAAGGGAACACACCTTGAAAATCACTACACAACGGACGCAATATATCGTCTATTTGTTTCGTATTCATTCTGTAGAGAGTACGTTTCGTTTTTCGTCAATTTCCAACAAAGCTTCTTTTTCACCCAAAAACACAACTGTGACGTTTTGAGCCAAGTCTGACGAAAACTTCAAGTCGACACGAACGATGCCATTGTTAACTAAAGACACGTGAGTAGGGTCATTGGAATTTCCGTTGGCTGACAAATCGAAACAAAACAATGTCTTACCGGTCGACTTGAAATCGGCGTAAGAAATGGCCACGCCAGTATTGTGGTACTGTATTCCTAGTCCTTCGTACAGCGACATGTAAGCTTGTACATATTTATTATTGTCAAAATCACAAGTTAGAGGTTTCGAGTTGTGCATCACCCCGTCGACCGACAACGCTAGCAAAGTCAAACCAAAATGTTCGAAGAAAAAAAGGTCGTTTGAATAAACCCCATTGAAGGCTGCGTGTCTAACTAATCCTATAGTAACTCGGCTCGGAACGTCACCGTTGAAAATATTGTCGATCGTCGCGCTGCGTGTACCTTGCAACAAAGTGTGACTCTTGAAGTTTTTCTGTAACGATATTTTGCCGAGGAAACTGTACTGAGCGTTCTGGCGTGAGCTAGTAGAATAGACGGGGAGGGGGTAACCTTACGAATATAGAGGGCTGCATCTAACGGAACGATGGCGGGTGAGAGGGTGGCGGTTATACCGGCGGCGTTTAAATACATGCAGAATTCGGCACGTTGAGGCACGAATCTGAATTTCAGTTCTGTATTATTTAGCAGAAGTCGTGACTGGTTTACTAAATCGTGACTGACTCGTCCTATGAGATCCACCTCAGCCCCACTAGCCTTCCTGTTCTGTCGCGTGGCATAGGGTGCAAAAAGTGAGGATTCCAATTGCGTTTGTTTTGCTTCACTGCCGTAACTCAAAACAATCTTCATGAATGCTTTGTATCCGTAATGGTCGTTGGTACCAGTAGCCAGTTTACCGTTCAGACTGATGTCAACTTGAGAAAAAAGTCCGTGCAACAACAAATCGACGGGTCCCATCAGTTTACTTTCGTCCGCAGTATAGGCCGAACCATCGCTCGATTTTACAACTTTTACACGCATGTAAATTAACGTTTGTGATATATCGATGTAATCGTCGGATCCTGGAACCAAAAAATCGATTACTTGATTAGCTCCTATCGTAGCGACGGGCCTATACTCCACCATTTTAGTTTTTTGAACCGATAACTGAACGGGGCTGACGCTGAACAAATCTAAATTATTCAGCAAACACTCGCACGAATTTGGATGAAGGTACGCCATACTGACCCACCTGACGTAAAATGACACCAAAGGGAGAAGGACGGGCAGTTATATAGGCAGGCTTAATCGAGAACGGATTTAGGCTTCGACGCTTTCTTTCTTCGTTTTTTATAACACTTAGTTTTAGTTTTTGAAGCTTTTCTTTTACGTTCACGTCCACTCCCTCGTTGTTCCAATCTTCTTCCAACTTCGCCTATGACGTCACGACCAGCTTCAGTAAACCTGTCACGCAAAGCATCTTTCCACGATTTGCCTCCCAGCACGTCGGAGTCTATACCGACGCCAGTAGAGAGAGCCGTTCGTCCTAGAAAACTGCCTATCCCCTTTAAAAATGGCATAGCCATTCTACCCAAGCTAGACAGGATCGAACCCAATCCGTTTCCAGTTTGGGCTCCGTGACGACCATAGTACACGGGTATAGCCCCACCCGCCTGGTCTTGGTAGTATTGCGTCTAAGGACACGTGCCTCTCATGATGTACGATCGATGTGTGAGGGGGAGGGGGGGGGAGCGCAATCTTACTTATAGTCTACGAAAGGCTTTTTTTTACGAAGGTGCAAGACAACCACCGTCCTCCCATAATCACCAAATTCTATAGGCCTCCCAGAATCATCAGTCAACAAAATTTCAATAAACTGAAAACTTTCTTTTTGAATAGGAAAATAGCACAACCTATTAAACTCAATGCTGCAAACTTCACCTGGTTGACCACGAACCGGTACAATTCTCAATAGGGGCACTTTGTAGTCACCCACGTGATTAGCTTGAATTAGGTCGGTATACAAGTAAATACTGTCTACGGGAGTATTAGTCGTTTCCATTACTGGTACCAAAGTTTCGATCGAATGCTCCACAACATCTGGAAGCATTTCAAATTTTGGGAAGCCAAAACGAGAAGCTAATTTAGGACCCAAATAAAGCCTGACGTACGTTTCTTCGCCTTCGTAATTACGAATATTAAATGTGTGTGTACTTTCGTCGTACAAGATGCGCTGGTCCTCGGAAGTCTTCATATGATCGCCGTCGGGTAATTGCTTTTTTAGGTCTTGAATGTCGAGATTGATACGATTCATTAATTACTTGTAACTAGAGTATCGTTTCGTGCCCTTAGTTGAAGGTAAAATTGCGGTGCTTTCGATAGGACTCAAATGGCCTCCCTCCAACAATCTTTCCTTCCTTTCCGTAATGCTGTACTCCAAGAGCCGAGCTTCCTCGTCAGCACTTTTTAAAATAATTGCAGAATCTTGATTTATGTTATTTGGAAACGAAATTTCGCACAAAGCCACTTCGTAGTCACGGGACAGATTTAAAGGTGTTGACAACCGTGTGATGTACTTTTGAGGCGTATTATGCGGAAATACATCCATAGAAGAATTACTAGGGAGGGTTAAAAACATATCCTCACTCATCTTAACTGCTCTAGGTCAGAAACCCAAGTGTTGAAAACCGATGGATAGCCCTTCCATTTAACGAAATACTCAGTCCCATCTCCTCGTTTCCTGCTTGTTATCAGCACAGTTTCGATTTTATAAGATGTAGGTTCGGCTACTTTTTGTAATTCTTGCTTGTAAAAAGTACCGATAATCGGCTCGCCGAGCCAGTCTTTAACGGTATAGGTCGTAATTTTGATGTTTGACGTTTCTCCCACTCACGTAGGCGACTTCTTGAGTCCATTTTGGATGGTAGCCACGAGTGAAAATGTGCGTTTTCAAAGCCAGTCTCCCCAGATCGCCGGTTCGGAACCCACCACCACCACCACCACCGTAAAGATTAACGAAAACTTCACCGGTATTAGCTTTGTTAACCTGAGTGGGCTTCATTTTAATGCTGCGATGATAATTATTGTTGTAGGAATGAACAATGTCTTGAAGTACGTCGATAAACCTCATGGTATTGTTTTTATGCAAATAACGTGAAATTTGACTACGTAGCGTGCATATCGCACGTTCGCTACAACTCGATTTAATCTCTTCGTTGCGCGTAGTATACTGTTTGATGTTGTGCTGGCGTAGTAGCTGACCTACGGCTCTGTTTTGGAACTCACTCCCGAAATCACTGGTAAAAAACTCCATGTTCGAGGCGCGTGCATCGAGTAAAATATCGCGTAATGCTGTTGAAACTGAAATCGCATCTTTTCTTTTAATAGGACGAACCCACAGGTACTTCGAGAAGGCATTAATTACGACCAATAAAAAATTATAGTTGTCATATGCCGCGAGGTTGGACACGTCGGCTAAATCGGCCGAAATTGTGTCTGTCTCGTTTTTCACCCTGATCCGGTTTCGTTCAAAATTCCTGGTCAGTGGTTTAAATAAAGTATACGTGTCCTGAGATTGTAGCCAACGTTTAACAAAGGCGAGCGTAATTTTACGATCGACGAGTGAGGCACGCTTATGAAGGCGTCTCGCTCCCCCTAGGCTACCGGAACTTTTAGGATCGTAATAATGGGTGTTTAGTATGTCATTAAAAAAACTCACTCGACCACGACGATTGTCTCTTTTTATTTTTGACGCTTCGCCCACCAACGGCGCCCCGGGCTGATGGCTCATCGTCCGTCGAAGAACTTAATGAACTGGCGAGGGGTGGGGGTGTAGGTAGTATTATACCGGAGGACCTACGTTAAGTAACTCTTCTGGGGAATTAAACTCGTGACTAATGACCATCCCGGAGCATGCATCATCTTCTCTCTGAATGATTTATTATCAGAAATACAACCATGAATCAGCTGAACTACGTTCGAACCGGGAACAGCTAAACCAGTTTAATGGTCGACGATCTGGCCCATTGGATCGTACAACACTTTACCTTCTTCTAAAAATTTCCTTATACGACCTCTGTATTTGTCGGGTACCCAAAAAACATTAGGATCCTTTTTAGTAGGTTCGTCGTAAGGGAGAGCGGATACGACGGTGCCTTTTTCCCCCGCTACTGTCAACATCGGCCTTGGCTCCCTCATCCATATCGCTCCAATCAAATACCGACGTTTCTCGCAGCGCTGCCGCGCTCGCTGCTGCTGCTGCCTCTCCCCCACCCCCGCGCGCCGATGCACCCGTGGGGGTAAGGGGCACGCCCCCTACCGCACTAGCAGTAGGGGACGTGCTAGGACTCGATGCGGGGAACACGCTAGAGCTGCTAGCAGCTGGTGTGGCTGTCGTTGGTGCGGGCGAGCTGGCTGGCGTGGTCGTCGCACCCATCGAGGACATTAACACGCGTAAAGGCTCCGACACGTACTTTTCGTTAATGTTTAGAAAACGTTGGAGCGTTTGAGTGTACAGTTTGGCTTTGGAAAAATCGTCAATGTCACGATTTGCCAGTACTTCGCGCATGGCTACGTCAAGATTACCCAGCGGACGAACGTAAGGTGATTTGGTCAAGACGTTGGGACCCGGAGCTGAGCCGGAATTCGATGGTACGCCAGCTGCAGCGAGCGCTGCGGACTCGTCCGTGATAGGCACTAGTTGCATACGACGAAACATATTTCGTTTAGGTTAGTTTCGTTTATCTGGCAAATATTCCACTCACCGCGTCTATTAAAGGTGCAGCGACGGCGCCCAGGAGCGGTGCTAATAATGGGAAAAAACCACCCGTTTGGAGTTTAGTAATGTTTTTAGTTTTCTTAGCACGCGAACAGTTTTTTGTTGAAATTACGAGCAGAGTTTTCTTGTATCTCTTCAGTTTGAATTTTAGAGCTTGATTTAACGGGAAATTTCCTCTGAGAATATTAAGGGCGACGGAGCAAATGATATTTGCATATTTGCGCAAGCTATTAGAGTTTTTTTCACGTGCGGCTTGACTTTACGGGATGAAAGCAGAGCTAACACTGGTAGATAGTCTTTGACACGCTGCTTAGACATTCTTGGGCATGTAAACAATGAGAGGTCTTTTGAACAAATCGTCTCTGAAACGTAAATGGTCCGGCGTATCGGGTTGAAGATCTATGAACAAATAGCCACGACTGGCCGTCGTAGCTGCCTTATATAGGCTGACTAAAAAGGCTGGTGCGTATTCCATTTGAATCGCCAGGTGGCGTAATGTAGAAACGTCGCGCACGTTCTTGAACAGGTAGAAATAATGCGTATTTAAATTGACTGTACGTAAATTTTTCTGATACAAGTTATGGCTTATTAATATTTGAGTTAAATTACGGCGGTGTCCCCCTTTAACCCAGGCGTCGTTTACTAATTCTATTTATACACAATGCGCCAAATCGTCCAAACAAAGCAATGCGCCTAAAGGTTATCGGAAGTTTGCACTCGGATTTTAAAGTTTCGTAAGCAATTTACCAGGCTCCGTAGCAAATTGTTACCGAAGTTGGTACAGGATTGAACACTTCTTCGGCATTTAAAATTAATTTAGACACTAGTTCGGTTTTGCCGATTCCCGATGGGCCCACGATTATATGATTGGAGGGGTGCTTTAGGGACAGATCCATGGCCGGGTTTGAGGGATCGGTAAGGGTTGACTGGCTTTTTATACAGGGAGGGAGTGTACCTTTAACGAAAAATAATTTGAACTGTATACCAAATTTTTCTTACGAGGAATAGAGAGTGGTGTTTAGGAAATAAAATAGTATTTTACATCTCAAATATATATTTTTTATTTAAGCAAATTAGTTACATTTCAATCTCGTTTTTGGGCGGAGAGTACTGAGCTTCCGCATTCGCGATTCGAGCCGCGACGTAAGGGAAGTTTGCGGCGTACTTTACTAAAAATGCGTCGCTTAAATCCAACGGAGCTTTTGCATATTTTGCGAGAAAGTTCGGTAAGAGCAGGTCAAAAGGCACTAAATGACGGTCGGCGGTCTGCAGCGTTTCGAGTGGGTGAGGATCGTTTTCGTAAATGTTCGTCAGATAGTTCTTTTGTTTCGTTTTGGTAGACAGAGGCACGATCTTGTGAGTTGGATTTACGGATTCAGTGGCCATTAGACCTAACACTACGTCTAAGTTCACTGGTCTTGAAAAACGCAAATAACAGTTAATCGCGTCAGTTGTTGCTCCGACGCAAAATCCTTGTAAATCAAATTCGTGTTCGAATATTGACAGGCAATTATTCATCATCCCTTTATCTATCTGTCCGTGAGCGGATTGTTTCACAATGTCGTAACAATGGTATAATTCGCCTACCTTTGGTTGCTTAGGCGTGAGTTTTCTACTCTTGAGCCAATGTGTGGGACGGCACTTGTTTTCCCCAGCCGGCGTAGGCGACTGTTGGACTGGAGTGGGGAGTTCTGGAAGTGGCTCAGTGGGTAACGTTGTCTCCATCGGGTGGTCGGTTGAGTCGGTTGGTTGCGACTGATGGACGGTTGAGTCGGCTGGTGGTGGTGGCTGGACGGGGGGAGCTGCACCCTCGTCGTCGGGTTGCGCAGCTGACGGTGGAGAGACGGGTGAAGAGACATGTCGGTCCATGCTCGACGTTGTGCGTTCTGATGACTGGGTGACGGGTGAAAGGTATTTAAATATGGGTGGGGAAAAATTTTGAAAATTTAATTTCGTGAGATAAATTTGTAATAAAATTTAGCTTTGAAAAAGCTGCAGGCTGTGGCTACATGATTTGGGCAGAAATGGTACCTCCCCATTTCACAGTAGGAGGGGGCCAATGGGGTGTTAGTAGGTAGTTCCTCGCAAGACACTTTACATTTTTTTTCTAAATATTCAATTAATTTTTTATCTCCTTTGATGAAAAATGTTGTGCCTGGACTTACACACTGCAACCGCTTTATCTCGTTAGTGACAACGAAAATGGGCGTGTCGAATGCTTCGTTTTTCAATTCCTGTTGGAATATAAACTTTTCGCAATAGTCAATTGTTCTCCTTTCTTTTTCGGTGAGTTCTGAGTCTAATACAGATTTTGGAATTTTAACAACATAGTGTTGTTTAAGGTCGTGCCCTACGATCGAAATTTCCTTGATATAATAAAGTGTATTAATAGTAACGGCATTGCACGTTACGATGAAATCCAATTTACGGTTAAACATGTTTAATTTTGGTTGATGCTTAACAACTGAATCCACTCACAAATTTGATCCGCTGATGCGACGAGCACCTTGAACTGATCAACGTTCAAGTCAATTGACTTTTTGTAGGCGTTTGCAAAATTTATGATGTTTCTGTTTTGCGGTTGCGAGTAATAGCAACTAATCGTACACTTTGGCAAATCGATCAAAACTTGCATAGGATTTTCTTGCTCAGTGATTGGAACCCAACTTGGGAACAAGGAACTAATATGGAAGAAATCTTCGGGATTGAAACTTATGCCGTAAGCTGTTGGACTATAACCTACAGGATTTGGAGAATATTTTCGTATGTGAATTTTAAGTGAGGAATTAAATTCTGAAACTTGGACAAATATATTGTGGCCTAAATGGACACTATGTAACGGAGTAGAGGATTTGCCATACAGAACGTACTAAATTTCACTAGAAAAAAAAAAGAAAGTAAACATTAAAAAAAATTCGTGAATAAATAATTTATTCAAAATCGAGGTCAATATTTTCTTTCAAGACGTTTAGCTGCTGAGCCGTTAAAGTGATTAACCCGTTATCAGAAAGGAAAATAAAATCTTTGTTGTCGTCAAAAGTTACTATTGATTCGTCCGAAAGGTACAGCAGAGTCGGTGTGCCTAATTGATTAAAGAGGCCTTCCTCCGCGAAAGAAGGTACCATTGGTTCCATTTTCTGCCATTCTTGTAAAGATACCAAGAAAAATTGACTCTCGTGAATCACGTAACTGCCGTCTACGACCGAAAATTTAGTTATTTGAGCAGTTAATTTAGAATAATCTATTTTCAATAACAAATTCCCGCCCAAATTTAAAACAAAATCACCCATTGGAGTCTCTTTTCTGCGAACAAAGTAAAGAAAATCACTTTTCGTTGAAACGGAAATGCACGTCAAGATTTGAAAATAACCACTCGTTAACTCGTTTTACAGCATGTGCAGGATTCGTAAATTGGAGTTCCAACATTACAACACAACCGTTATAGTCGGCTGTTTGGAACGTAACATATCCAGTGGGGAACAATACGTATATTTTCAAGTTTTCTGACTGATACAGAGTTTGAGGTAAATTTGAAAGAAATTGCCACGCACTTAAATGGTTATAAAACCTGGCCCAATCATGTAGTGATATTTTTACCCCGTTTAAAAGGTGAACTAGTCCCTCGTCGGTAATTTCAAAACGTCTGATATGTACGTGCAATCCCGTACCAGGTACAGTGACTAACAATTTGTGCACGCCTCCTAAATCGTAAAATTGTAATTTCATGAATTCGTAAAATTTAACCATATTTTCTATACCTTTTAACCTGGTATAAAAAAAATAAAATAGCTTTAGGTCTAAGTTCTAATTTTTTGTTTTTTAAAAAATAAATAAGAGCAGAGCAATAATGTATTGGTTTACCTCGAGAGCTGTGAAGAAGGACTGGAGTGGCCTTTTGATAATTTGTTTGTGACAAATTTTGCACGGATCTGAGGGGTTTTATACCTGGTCGAAATAAGCTAATTGTGGTCCTTCTATCCAAGGTCCTACGCTTCTGACGTCACAGATAGCGATGGTTATCCTTAACTTTTAACTAACTGGTAATTTTTCTCGTTTGTGACGTAGGTAGGAGGTGGGGTAAGCCTCGAGAATAATGACAATTGGTTGGCCTCGTTTCTTCTACCACGTGCGACCTTCGTTGAATTGGGAAAGTGGTCGAGACATTATGCCCCGTGGCATCTAGTTTTTTACCGAAATCGGTCAGCTTTGCCTCTCATTTGCCTACTGTCTGTTGACCGGTAAATATGGTCGTCCCGACACATCCTGTCCTGTGTAGACTCCCGTTTACGGAGTTTGTGTTGAGATGTATGGTAGGTGATTTTAAAAACGAATTGTTCCTTTGGTTGCTGACTTGACATAATCTATATTTTTCTGTGTTTCTTAGCACGGGGACGAATGCTTCGTCCCTGATGAAGGGCTGGTTCGCCCCAAACTTTGTGGGACGTTGTTGAGGTAAAACTTTGATTTTCAGTTTTAATTTTATTTTCTGCTTTTTTTTATTTTTGTGTTGGAGGTGTACCTTTAATTTCAGGCTTCGTTGGCGGGACAGACGATCTTCGCCATTAGGCATACCATCGTCTGTACCGAGGTAGTTTTCCGATTATTTTTATTTTCAATTTAATCGAATTGTTTGTGTCATTTTATTTTCGTTATGAGTTTGTGATGTATTTCGTTTTGTTGTTGTTTGTTCTGTCTGCTTACAGTGTCACGTCACTTTGCCAATGGGTCTCCACGTGGTAGGTGACGTGGTGGAGGCCGTCTCGGCCCCCACCTGTGAGCAGTGTGGGAGCTGTGTAATGTGCCACGCTTAAAACGGTAAAGTGTCTTTTGTTTTGTCTAGGTAGGCTCCATTTCAATAACTGGTGACGTGGTTTACTGTGTAAAGTCCATTTGGGACTCTTTCATTCTCACGAATTGTAATTGGCTGGTCCGATTAAAGGAATCTAAAACAATAAAACGAGCATTTAGCTTGGATCGAGAGTTAGTCATACTGCAGTTAGCCATGATGGGGTTTGTGGTCAATATTGTGCTCGCTGCTATTATGTACCATTTTGGCATTCGTTGTATTGAACAGTTTAGTGCCGTGGAAGACTGGAGTCAACCCCTCACCATCAACGGGTGGCTACGCACCTGTTCCTTCATCGGGTGATGGGTATGAGATACCTATGGTAGAAATTCACAGGACATGATCGCCCCCACTTCCTTCTAGGGGCCCGCCAGTGCCTAAAGAACAAACTAGGGGTCCACTTGTAACCAGAGAACCATCTTTCGTCCTCCCGCCACCCCCTATAGAACATGAACATGAGGTTATGGATGAAACAAATTTTACGTTTCCACCACCTCCTGAGGTAACGAGAAAGACGGTCCGTTTTTCCTCCTCAGTACTACGTACTACTAAACAAAATCTAAAACCTGTCCCAACCAGTGGAGAGATTCAATGTAAGTATTTACAACATTCGATTGATGATGTGATTTAATTTTGTTTATTATGTGTTGATTTTAAATTATTATTTTTTGTTTGTTTTAGAAATAAGCACTATGGAATTCTTTTCGATCTTATACGTTTGGTATGTTGTTACAAGTCCTTTTTTTTTTGTATCACATGTAATGTGTTCGTTCGTCTTTTGATGATTTTTATTCTTATTAATTAATTTGATTTTTTTTTGTTTCTTAGATACAAAACTACTGAATGATGGATGAAAATGAAGAAGTCTAAGAAGAAGTTTTTTTTTTATTTTTTGAAATTTTTAGTTTTACATTTTTTGGTTTTTGATTAAAAATTGAACAGAAAACTTAAAAGTGAACTGTATCTGGGCGAAGAGTGCGTTTAATTTACATTGAAGTGATGTGTGCTTGACATCTTAAACAGGCATCGATGATCCAAAAAATTATGACTACTCTTGTACGAAATTAGTTTTGGTTCATCGATAGTTATTTAAGATAACAAGCACACGACACTGAAATGCTAAAGAGATGTATTTTTCGCCCTGATACAGCACTAAAATCAAGGGACTTTGATTGTCCCACAGTTCCCACACCCTCCTCATTCAAGAAACATATATTTTACACAATACAAGCAGTAATTGTCTCTAGTCACGTGAACCCAGTAACAACCATACATAATGGTGTCATTGATGTTGGGCAGGGAAACAAAGATCCCAACAGTAACATAGAAATTGTTAATAATAAAAGTGGATCGAGTCCAATTCACAGTCCAGCAAAGAAAATGAGAGCAAGCACGAGCCACCTAAGTAATCTTGAAAGGAAAAATCCCACTCACACGAGAGTAGGCTCATTCGTAAACCAAAATGGAAAGAAACAACATGCAAACCTTAGGTTTAAATCTACAAGTGATCTAACATGTGATTTACAACACACAAAGACAAAAATTACTGTAATAGGGGACTCCCATGTGCGTTCCTTAAGACCATGGAGAAATCTGGGTGACTCCTCGGTGTGGACGTATCCTGGTCTTCGGGTGGAACAGCTGGCCTCCAAATTGCATAATGTATTACATAACACCCCGGAAAACCAAACTGTCATATTATGCGTTGGGGGAAACAACATTGATAGTGACACCCCAATAAACATTGCCCAAAACATTAGAGATGTGGTTCATAACATCTAGAAATTAAAGCCGAAAGCTAGAGTGATATGTTGTGGCTTGTTACCACAACCCGGAAATAAGAAAAATGACTATTACAACTCGCTTGTGTGTGCAAATAGTGAGTTATATCGCGTGTGCACACAAATGGGCATTGGTTTTGTGTCAGTATGGAATCAGGTTCTTGGAAGAAATGGCTCTTTTGCTCATGATGGAATTCACTTAACAAAGTATGGAGAGGTGATTCTTTCGGACGAGATTTCCATGGCAATTGTTAACCCACTTTATCAGGGAAATTGGGATCCTTAATGGGCGCACCCTCAAATAAAAAGTTTTTAAACCAACGTCTTGGAAAACAGCTCACAGTACGAACAAGTAACTTGCAGTGTGTTCTGATAAATGCGAGAAGTATCTATGCAAATCTTCAAGCTTTCAATATTTTGCTGGCAACGAGTGTTTACGACATTGTTTTTGTAACGGAAACATGGTTTACATCGGCTCATAGCGATAATTTGGTTATTAGTGGCATGCCATACACAGTTATTAGAAGAGACAGGGGAAGTCGAGCTGGAGGCTTGATGATTATTTTGAAAAATCATCTCC
>JAHWFP010029367.1:69268-92297 GCA_023313725.1 Lithobius niger
AGAAAGTTTAGGAGAAGATCCCCTAGCCCCTACTGGGCGGACAGTTTGCCGTTCGAGCTGCGGAGGGCTCATTGACGGACGGACACGAATGTTACACTCAGTTGGGTTTGGCGATGTTAAACATGAAGTTAAAGTTGGCGGCGCAATACTAGATCGCTTTGCGTGCGGACGTGCACTCCCAGGATACTTCAACGGACTCGGCTGCTTGCTTGGACTCGCAGCTGGCCTTGACTCTGGCAGCGTGACGTCAGACGTCGTGTTTCGTGTGTTCGGAAGACTCAAACGTGGAGATACCGGAAATATCGGAGGGGGTGGAAAATAAATTCCCTTGTACAGTAGATGTCAATGGAATCCAGGGATCTGATTGGTTATTGGACGGAAAATCAACGGAGCCCCACCCCTCCTGAAAACTTGGTTGCATCGACGAATCAGCTGATCGCAATTGATCGCGATGACGAATCCAAACGAGGTTGTCACGTGTAAGAATGCTGAATTTCAGGCCACCCAACTCATTAGTTATGCGCGCAGAAATCCAGGGAAACGATTTGACACGATAATCTTTCGCCCACACAACTTTGCCGATTCTGAACGAATTATCAGTGTGTCTTAATGAACGACGGACTTGACGACGTTGGCTTTCTTCTACACGGGCACGCCTATCAACTATCAGTAAGTCGAGTCGAGTTCTCATTTGCCTACCGAACATTAATTTGAACGGGGTTTCATTTGTGGTTACGTGAGGGGTAGCACGAGTAGTGAATAGATAACGCTGCAACGCAATTTCGTGTGGTACACCAGACGCACGTTCACATTTGTAAATTTGTTTGAAATTTTTTACTTGTGATTCAATTTGACCATTCGTTGCGGGAAAAAACGGTGCACTAAATAAGTGACGAATGCCACATTCTTGCATATAGGCTTTAAATTCTAATGACATAAATTGGGCCGCATTATCTGAAACCAGCAATTTACAGTACCCCACTAATGCAAATAATTCCCTAAGCTTTTCAATAACTTTACAGGAAGTTGTAGTTTTCATTTCGTATACAAATGGGTACTTAGAATAAGCATAAATTAACAGCATAAACATTCTTCCAGTGGTCCAGCAAAATCAATGTGAACCCTGTCCCAGGGACGGACTGGCCACTCCCAAGAATGCTTTCTATGCGGCAAATTGTGCAGTTTAACAGTTTGACAAATGGTTCACGTTTTAACTACTCGTTCTAAATCTTCATCTATTTTAGGCCACCAAACCTTAGACCTAGCTAAAGCCTTAATACGAACAATTCCAACATGTCCTACATGCAATTCTGTTAGAATTTGTGCACACAGGGCAGTAGGAATTATTATTCTTATCCCCCAAAATAGAACATCATTATCAATTGAAATTTCGTTCTTGCGCTGAAAAAAAGGTTTAAGTTCGTCACTGTCAATTTTATCTGGCCATCCAGACTGCGTGTAACGAAAAACTTGTGATAGAATTCTATCACGACGTGTCAGTTTTTCTAACCGGCCACCCAAAACTGGCAGTGACAGAACTTGTTGCATGTTCATTACAGTATAAGGGTCAGGCTTACTGGCAATTCACAAGCCAAGGGCAAACGAGAAAGACTATCCGCTGTTAGGTTTATTTTGCCCGGGATGTGTTGCAAATCATAAGAATAGGCATTCAGGAACAGGGCCCAACGTTGGATACGAGAGGCCGCCATCACCGGAATTCCTACCTTATTTCCAAAAATCCAGAGCAACGCTTTCTGATCTGTCTGGAGTGTAAATTTCTGCCCGTACAAATATTGATGAAACCTTTTGACTCCGAACACTATGGCTAGTGCTTCTTTATCAAATTGAGCATAGGAACTTTCCGCTTTAGACAAGCACCTTGAAGCAAACACTATAGGTCGGTCCTCACCAGATGGCAGCACATGCATAAGGACTGAACCCACGCCCCAGGGGGACGCGTCACAGGCTAGTTTAAGAGGCAATTTGGGTCATAGTGGACCAGACTCCAAAAATGCTGCTTTAGCTTGTTTTACTGCATTAGAGCAATCCCTAGTCCAATTCCAGGGTGTTTTGTTAAGTGGTGCCAAAATTGATGCTAGATGAGGTACAAATTTCGAATACTGTTGTAGGAAACCTAGAAATGACTTAAGTTCAGAACTATTTCTAGGCTCCGGACTCTTAGTAATTGCGTCAAGAACTTCTGGTAGGTTATGAATGCCATCTTTGTCAATGCTACAGCCTAAATACTTCAGTTCAGACTTGTTTAACTTACATTTGGCTTTCTTCAGTCTCACTCCCCCATCCTGTAAGGCCGCTAAGACTTTCATTAAGGTCTTATCATGCTCAGCGCCCTTCCCCGCAACCAGTACATCGTCGTAAAACGACTTAGTTTTAGGGAAATCTTTCAACAGTATTTCCATCCTTTTTTGAAAAATACCGGGAGCGCTCGCAAGGCCAAAAGGTACACGTTGCCACTGAAATAACCCAAGATGAGTATTCACAGTAAGCAGAGACTTGGAGGATTCCTCTAACTCCATTTGAAGAAATGCGTCCGACAAGTCTATCAAAGACAATGTGTCGCAACCAGCTAGTTCGCTAAACAAATCCTCAGCACGCGGAACGGGAAAGTATTCAATAACTATTTCTGGGTTTACTGTAACACTGTAGTCTCCGACAATTCTCACATCGCCATTGGGTTTGTGAACCAGCACTACCGGCGTTGCCCACGAACTACAGCTTACAGGCTTAAGAATTCCCTCCCGCACCAAGCGCTTAATTTCAGCTTCGACCTTGCTTCTCATGGAGAGCGGCACAGGCCGGGCTTTCATGAATCTAGGCTTTGCATCGAGTTTTAAAGTAACCTCTGCTTTGAAATCTTTAAACTTTCCTATGCCAGGTTTAAAAAGCTCAGGAAAATGGTCAAAAATTTCTACTTTAGAGATTGATTTAACCGAATCGTCAAAAGTTACAGAGTCGGCATTAAAAAATTGATCAAGTGTGATGCGAAATTCTTTAATCCAAGATTTGCCAAATAAAGCTGGTTGTTCCCCAGGCGCAATAATAGCGTCAAGGTATTTAACTTGGCTATTATATTTAACCTTAAAGTTAACAACACCTAAAGGCTTAGCAACTTCACCTAGCCAAGAACGCAGGGTGATAGCTGTATCTTTTAACTTTAATTTACTGAAATGCTTATGAAACCAGCTTTGGGGTAAGATTGTCGCATCACAACCAGTATCCAATTCAAATGGTAACTCAACATCATTAAGTAAACATTTTACAATCCACTTTGAACTTTTAACAGAATTGACAACAAGACCATGAATACTAGATTCAAAGCTGGAATCAGAACTCAATTCTGAACTAATACAAGACTGCTCTGAACTAGGGTAACTATCGGGATTATTTTCGACATAGTTAGTGGCTTTTTTTTCCATATTTATGGTTGCCTTTACTTTTACTATGCCTACCCGAATTACTTTTCTTGCGGAACTCAGGCTTACCACTTGGTTTACCAGAATTTACTTTAGAAGTACAAGCGATAGCCAGATGACCCTTTGAGCCGCAGACGTCGCAAACATAATCCTTGTACTTACATTGTGGACGAATATGCCCACGAGAGGCACAAGCATGACATTTGACACCCGAACGATTACTTTTAGGTCCCCTAGGATCAGAGTTAACTTTAAAACTGTTAGCGTTGAAACCAGATTTGAACCCAACTACATTTAGCTAAAGCGAATTTACATGCATCTTCAAAAGACAAATCATCAGCTTTAGATAATAATTCTTTCTGAGTTGCCTCGGAAGCAATGCCAGCCACCAGTCGGTCTCGCAAAGCTTCCTTAAGAAAGGTATCAGGGTATTTACAATATGTGGTTAAACGTTTCAGTTCGCTAATATAATTAGCTAAGGATTCACCTGGATGTTGGTCTCTACGACCAAAACGAAAACGCTCCCCAATCACTCCAGGGGGAAGGGTCCAAGTTTGCTTTAACAAGATCAACTAATTCAGCAAATGTTTTCTCACAAGGCTCATTAGGTGAGCATAAACTGTTCATCAAAAGATAAGTCTTTTTACCATCACTTGAGAGTAAAGTAGCTACTTTTTTAGTGTCAGCTACATCATTTGCAACAAAATACTGCTTTAACCTTGCAATATAAAGTGACCAGGTGTCAGTTTCAGCATCGAAACTTTCAAAACGCTTAGAAGCCATAGTGCAATTTAAATTTGAACTTGAATAAATTACGACAAACAGTAAGATAGCAAATCTTAAACCTGTATAATTCATAGGCCTAATAATTTAATTTATCAATGCAATTCATAGAAATTCTTATAAATTGAAGAAAACTCCAAGGTAACCAGTGAAATTTTAGTTACTTAAATAAGACTTACAATTCTTAACCCATCAGCAGAATAGGCTTAAATTTAATTGAACAAATCAATTATTCAAATGAGTATTAAAAATGTTACTCAATACAATGTAATCATTTTGCAATGATATTTAAGTAAACCAATATTACTTAGAATTATGACATAATCAATTTAATTCAGCATTGATTTAAACATTAATTGGTTACAAAAAATAATAATTCATAACCTGAAAATAGCACAATACTAACAAACTGAATTAGTATTAAATTCATAGTTTAAACAAACGGAAAAATTCCGCAAATCTCGTAGCTTTAAAGCTTAAAAGGCATTAAACCCAATTTAGGAGCACAACGCGTTGACTACTCATGCTACCCCCAACCCAACTGAGCGTTACGAACTGGAGCAGTAGCACAAAATTAGCAGGCATACGAGTTGAAAAGTAACAATTAAAGACCAGTCCAGGCTCAACACTGAACTTGGCTTACAGTACCTTTACTGTTGAACTTGGAAATTACAACGAGTACCACCAATGTTGAAGGAAAACCGACGTCTCAACCTCAACAACGGTAATGTGGCCCCAGTTGTCCAGAAGGAACCTTTGTTGTCAAAACAACGACGGTGAAGGAAGAGAACCAATTCCAACCATCTTCTAGCCGTCCAGGGAAGGTAAACATAACTTGCTTATTCTTAATTTTAATCTAGTTAATTTTAAGAAAAAGACTTTAAAATTTGACATAAATGCTGGGCTCTCACAGCTCGTCGCCATTGTTATGTTAAGGCTTACATAACTTAAACTAAGCTACACCTAGTTAAATGAAGTGACCCGCACTAGGCTAATTAAATGGTTGGAGTGACATCGCACAAAAGGTGCGCTCCGTATTTATTAACAATGGTCACATGACCTAAGCCATGTGACAGGTTACAACACTGAAGACAGGGGACGTAAAGCGCCACCTGCTATTAGGTATATATTACATTAGGTAATGTGGGTATCAAACACTACAATTAGTTTCCCGTTGCTACTAAATGAATGCGATAATAGATAACAAATTGTATGTATTATAAATAACAACACGGATAAAGAACAAAGTGCTACATTAATTGTAAACATTGCTGCAAGATTGTTGTCATTTCACTCTATTTCCAAAATTTGCTATTCTCCCTCAAAGTACAGCTTCTAGCAATGATCAAACGTCGGTAGAATAAATAGCTTCTCGCAGCGAGAATTCAAAATCCAACTTGGCGGCCTTTTCGTGGCTGTCGAATCGAAGACAAACCATCGAATGCCGGCATACAAAAAACAGTCCGTCGTCTTGTACTGCAGTAAAAATTGTTTTCGTGTTGTCATAAATCGACGCTCAAATGTTGCAAGCATCGTATGCTGTGTGACGAGGCACGAGGAGAAGATTTGCGTCTGCGTCGTTGCCATGGTTACTAATACGCATAGACAACTTGAAAGCCGCACACTCCGGTAAAGGCGAGTTGCAGCCATCAGATTTAGTATTGATGAAGTAAAAGCTAGTGAGCGAGAAAACTGTCGTTGCGTAAACGAGCCGTTAGATCGGCAGTTATTTGCGTGTGGCCAGACTTTTGCCTCACCCTGTGTAAACTACACAATTCTTGCGGCTCTTTTCGCGTGAGTGGCTTTCGCGATCCTTTTGACGATGTGGTTTTATTTGTCCTTTTGCCCTACGGCTTTTTATTTCCGTTCTCATTTTTCCTGCGATATTTTGCTCTGTAGTTCATTCTCCCTGGTTTCAGGAACCAGTCAATATTTTCGAAAGGGGGGTGGGGAATCAAATGTGTGATCGGGTTCCGACTGGCAGCCCTGGAGCCTAAGTGCCATGACGTTAAAAAGACCTCCAACAGAATGCTGGTGGGGGGGGGGGGATTGTAGGTAAATTATTCGAGCTTATGAGACCCGGTCATTATTTATGGCCGGGGGGAGGGGACGGACAAAATGAAAATGTGACCATCATATTTTCAATCCCCCCCCCTCCAAATCTCTGACAAAATTTTAACCTCCCCATTCAAGGTCAAAAATGTTGTGACCCTCCTGAGCCAAGGAACCAGAAGGCAAGGATTTTCTAGAAAGTGTATGAAAAAATTTACAGCACTGTTACTAACAACTTTAAAACCCTGGGTAAACACTCACATCATGGGGGTTCCCCCAGAAGTTGAGGCGTTTTTAGAAGTTTTGATTGTTGAAAGTGTCATTTTCGAGGTTCAAAAATGAATTCTCCTCTCGGGGGCCGGGCCTTAATGCTGTCATTATAGTTCAGTCATTTATAGAGAGCTATGAAATGACCAGATTTTAAGAGCAACCAGGAAATTGCAAAGAGAAAAAAATTCAACTGCAGCAGAAATTTTACTTGTAACTGTAAAATCTAAAAAGGCCCCATTACAAATTTACGGGAGGGCCCACGTGCCATTGGCACCCTGGCACTATGGCGAATCCGGGGCTGTGTGTGATCGAATAGCCGTTTCGCCGAATTCTAATCAGTGTATTAATTTTCGGCTAAACCGGGAATTCCCGTTTCGCCGACTCCTGTTTCGGCGAATATTTTTTCTCAAAACAAATTACGTGCCTCGCTCGCGTTGCGTACTAAACATAACCTCAGAAACCGCAGCTAATTACAAGTTCCTTCCAGTTAGGAATGCTTCTTTAACTTCAGCAATATTAAATTTATAGAGTATTTTGATTCTGCAACATGGGATTCGGCGAAACGGGTATTCCCTTTTCGCCGAATTTTAATCAGGACTGAACGTTCGGTGAAATGGAAAGACAGTATGATCACAAAGTTTCGATGCCCCGCTCCACGATCCAAGGCCCCCATTTACGCTTCCCCACATTCAAGTGAAAAAAGAAGCCCCCCCCCCCCCCACAACCCTCCCCGCCAGCCCTACAAACCGCAAACCCATCGCCAAGGGACGATCAGTACCAAGGGACGTATCAGTACCTATAAACTCAATAAAGCTCACTGGCAATAATACAATGCCAGCAAGCCTATTGATGTGGGCTTGCCAGAAACCTCATTATAGTTTGTTCCACATTATGTTTGCAGGAAACTGACTGTATGATGCCACGTTTCCTTGCACTACGAGTGCGAAAACATGTGAATATCACACTTGTTGAGTCTACACAGTTACTATTACAGTCTACGAGTGGAATATTTACGTGTTTTTTTGTACTCATAGCGGCATGAAACGTGACATCCATCATACAGTCAGTTTTCTAAAAACATAATGTGGAACAAACTATATCTACCTGAAATTTGTTTAGATTTTGTTCAGGATTTGTTGTTTTGGGTTGCGAGATAAAATAAAACAATGTAAAAACACACAAAAAACAACCCCCCCCCCCCTTCTCTAAACAAGTACTACAAAGAAAATCCAAACCCACACAAAAAAGAAGATTCAATGACCTTGTATCAGACCGAAAACCCATCAGGTCGAAATGAGCAAAGAACATCCATCCGATAGAAAATGTCTGCACCCGTCACATAGAATTTTACCCATCAGATGGAAGTTTCTCCCCATCAGTTAAAGATTTTATTTTCCCGTCAGATAGAACTGTTTTTTTATTTGATAAAATAAAGTTCTGGCTATCCAATCCATAGAGGCTCAATCACAAAGCTGGAGCATGTTTTTTGTATGCTTGCATGTTTTGTTCTGTCTGGCGCAACTAGTATTTTCTGCTGAGGACTGTGAACCAGTCCGTTACGTGGCTACACGGCAAAGGAAATCCAGGAAAATAAAACCAAATAAAGATAATCTAGAGGATATAAAATCCAAAGGAAAAAAGGAAGAAAATAATCCACGGAATAGCTTTATTTCTAGCTTACTATTTTATTAGTGAGGTAAACGTGTATTTCAATACATTGGTACGAAACTAAACAAAGTAATACAAAGAAGGAAATCTGCGCACAGCATCACCCTCCACAGTTCTAACTGCATACTGCCAGTGGTTTATTCTTCGTATATTTCGGAAGTGAGTTTCCGGCAGTTTTGATTGGGGAGAATTTAGGACGTTTATCGTTCTCATACGAAGCGCAGCAGTCCATCCATTCCCCCCCCCCCCCCACCCTTCGTGAACTTTCAGGGGTGCCAGAGGGAGGGAAGCGAAGTGTCTACTGTGCCCGCGCTATGCCTTCGAACATCCACTCTAACCACCGTATACGTTTTTTTTATGGCAAATGGTTTGAGTTTGGTTATATCCTTTACATTTCATTACAATTTAAAAAAAACAAACATTCCCGTTATACGGAAAACAAATCCCGTGACAAATTCAATTTTATATTAGAAATCTACTTTATTCTTGATTTCGATGGGCATGGTATGGATCGCTTTGCTTTTTGACCCATTTTCTCCCTCAGTTGTAAATTTATGAAGTTGTAGAAAGATAACCACTCTAGGTAGGTCGGGGTTATCTGACTGGCTACCCTCCTCTTTGATTTATAGAATATCCCTCCTCACTCTTTTTTTTTTTCTAATCCGAAGTAGATTTACATATTTTCGTATTTGTTGATACGTGTTTAGCTTCGGTATTTACTGTTGTTCCGTGTGCATTCCTGCAGTTTCGGTCACAACATAATGACAGTCGTAAAAACATCTGGGAAAAAAACAGGTAAGTGGGTAAAAAAAAGTACGCTAAAAGAAGCGCTTAATGAAACGCGTACAAAACAAACTTAAGTCTCGGACAGAAAGAGTGTCGAGAAGGGGGAGAGGCACCGCCGTCAACTGTAGCCGTGGTATAGCACTCGCGGCTGCATTTTTTGTTAGGTTACTCTACAGCGCGTTTTAAATGACGCTCTTAGCATTAGTAACTAATAATGAAAGGTATTCTAATAACATGGGGGAAATTCCCTTTATGTAGAAAGCAAAATTCCCACCAGATTGAATAAAAATCCTGCACTCAGATAGAAAACATTACCGTTAGAGCGAAAAGAAATACCATCAGATGGCAAAAAAAAAATATTCTCGTCGGTAGTATTTACCGGTCGGATGGGTGGTGCGTTATTTTCTACTGTATATGCTGGATTTCGTTTACGGAATCGAAAGGGGGAGAGAGGGGGGGGGAGTTTGAACCATTATTCGGAAGCGTGGAATTATCGGGGTGATGACAATTATTCTACAATGGCAACTATTCAGTTGGGAGGGTGGGACTGACAAACTATGGCGTCAGTGGGGGGGGGGGGGGGGGGCACACTTCCCCAGCTGGAAACAAATAATACATTATAAGTAATAAATACACAGAACTTCACTTTGGAATTGCAGGGCTTGCTAGCCACTGCTGCCAGTCCAATCATAATGTAACATGAAATAACCGACAAATCACAACACAAAAACTTCTGGGGACATGCTAATCCTCAGAAAGTGACATGTTTTTTGTTTTTTTTAACCTAGTATTTTTTGCGGCATTTTCTGCCTTTATAAATCATTTTTGAACGAGGTTTTGTTTTTATACAAGTTTCATGTTACAAGAACATAAAAATACTATTACTTTCTAGTTCTTCCACTCTTTCGGGCAACTAATGCAATCCGAGAACGGGAAAGATGGGTTTTCGGCTGCAAAATTTACCAATGAATTATGCCACAGTTTTACGTCGATAGCACTCCATACATATATGAAACGTCATTTGGCTCAGATTTCCGAACGCACAGATCTGACGAGTGTTGCAGCAGTTATCCAGCCCTTCTTTGTGAACATGCCTCGTCACATTTAACACCCGTTCTGCATTCGAATCCGCTTAGAGTAGGTACGATTTTTTCAAACAACACCTACATATGGTATTTTGTTGTTTAATTTGAAATCAGTCACACTTTTTTAATGGTAAAAAGGATTCAATTCCTAGAAATCGGGTGGAAATCACGTTTACAGTTTTATTTATCTTTCAATCAACCAACCTTAAAATATTGCTCCAAAGTACAAAAATATATTTTAGATAATTTTGCCTCCATACGTCGCTAGGCATTTCGATTCTCTTTCATTAGAAACAAGTTTGACTCTATTATGTGGGATAATAACTGAGAAAAAGTGGAACTAAGATCGTAACTGAAATACGTTGTAGACGCTGGCGCCATCTAGTAGTTAGAATTGAGATAACCAATTGAGATAAAGAGTAATCAAAAAGTGCAGATGAGCATTGATTGAAAGTTAAAACCGATTAATATAGATGGAAATAATGGCTAATAACGACGAATTAATCAAAATTAAAATGATGTTTTTTTGAATTTTAATTAGACAATGCATTTCGAAACTCATATGGTGAAAATTTAATTAAGGAAATAACACGGTTATTGTCCGTGATGTAATTACAGTAAGGGTGGGATGGGAAATAACCAAAATATTGTGATCCCCCTATCCTTTTTTTCCCCATCTTTTTCCCAGATAAATGAGAAAAAGATGGCGATCAGGTTAAAATGGTTCTTAAAAGTTAAATGGAGGAATTGGGAAGTGGATTTAAAAGCGAGTATAATGTAAGACCTGTATACGGTCGTAGAGAAGGCTACAATTTTATTATATTCTGTTTCAGATACCAGTAAAAATGATTGGGAAAAGTGGAAGTTAATACCATTCTACTTGTTAAAACTGGTTGGAAAATTATAAAATAACCCCCTCCCCTCTCTCGAAAATCAGGAGGTGTCGGGTTGGTGTGTAAACTGGATAAGCATGTCTGGAAATTGAAATTGTAGATTGGTATGGATGAAGAAGAAGAAACAAAATTGGGGGGAAGTATGGTGACTGAAATTATTTTTTTTTTAATAAATTTCTTTGAAAAAGGATTTTTTTTTTTTATGGTAAAATAACGCATTCAGGATCCATGATCAGAATAGGTAATTCGGACCCTGGATTGTGAATGGAGAGACGCATTAATAATAAAAGTTACGTGGATAAGATTTTTCTCCTTGTCTTTTTTGTTTTTATTTTTTTAACATCCCCCCAAATAGGGCATAGATTCAATGTCAAGAAATGTACATGGAATTTGGAATATTATTTTAATATGTACATATCGTTTGGACACTCAATAAATAAACAAATAGGAAACTCCAATTTTCTGGGAAAAGTTGAAAACACATCAGTAATATATCGAAGAAAATTTAACTTTCCTGTGAATAAAAAGTAAATTGCTTTACCTTTCATTCTTGATTGCACCAAGAATGGACGTAACAGGCCATAATTTTGGGGCATGGTGGATAAAGTATTACCTTGGCAGTGGCATTCAAAATTGGTGATTAACATTGCTGGGAAAATAAGTAGTAAATTTTTAGGCCTATACTGGCCGGCAAGTAAGCAAATATTCAACCAAGTTGGAAATAACTTAGAATTTTTTAATTAATTTTTTAAATACTAAATTACACAACCTGTGCCAGTTGTAAAATTCAAAATAGACACAGGTTATATGATTAAGAAATCTTATTGTCAGAATTTTTTGATTCCTAATGGAAAAGTGCAGTTCAATAGAAATCATTTTCAGAATTTTTTTGTAAGTTACAAAATAATTTACTTACCATATTGAAGGGCCTGACAGACAAAACAGCCTGGGAACCATGGCACATGACTGTAGTGGCGGTAGGACACTACAGTATCCGGAATTGTTAAATCCGGGGGAGATGGTGTTGTGCTGCTGGTGGAAGCCCCATCATTGATTTGGAGCAAACCGCCAGATGATGTGGGGGGCGGAGGGCACAATAACGATGGTGTCCGGAGTGTTGGCTACTCTGGGGATAGGCCGGCGAGGAAGGAGCAGCTGCAGCGCAGGCAACGGTGGCATGGATGCAAGGGCTGTAGCAACTTGGGTAGCTGAAGCGGCAGAAATTCGGGCTTGTACTTTAAATTATTCCATGTGGGTGGCACGAACTTGATATTCTTCAAAGTTTTCTCCGGCTTGGGGAAAGGGCAGATAGCAGGCATACCGCAAATGTAAACAGGAATTTCCGTTGCTTAGACGACATCCGTAAAAGTGACTCGAATACCGGAGTATCATGAAGACAGTTCCTGTAGGGGGTGGGACACCATTCACGGGAATGTGTACATGTGGTTGGGAAAGTACTAATAATTGGAAGAATGCCCGATATATGTAGCTGTGACGGGTTTCACCAGGGTATAACACGGGGTTAGCAGTGAGTAATGCTGTACGGTGAGGACATTGGACAAGGCCGGATGGGGATTGTGAAAATGATGGCATTATGCGCCAGTATACTTTGGAAACGGCGAAGGTCTTGGGCAGCCATGTCGTAGGCATTACGGCGCTCTTGGGGTTGACAGTTCTATGGCTTAGGCAAAATTTCCTGGGGGGGGGGGAGTTTTTCTCCGGGCATGATAAATGTAAGTTGGGAGCTGAGGAATAAAGTGTGGCCGAAAGATTGGGTATCCCAAACGAGAGTGACTTTTCAAGTGGACGAAAAACTCGAAGTTGTAAGGTTGACCCACTATGATACAGATGGATGCATGTTAAAACCACACTGGCCAGTAAATAGTGTTGGAAAGTTCCATTGTAGGTAAGTTAAATCATAAGCGCCAGCAATACGATCCTGCAGAGATGAGTGCTAAACCGGCTAACCTTTGCAACCTTTCCCCCATTTTTTTTGCCTGATCTGACCTTAATATAGTCAAACGTTGCAATCGTAAGATGAAAGGAAAACTATTATGTGTGTAAGTGTGATGAGTGTATCAAACAGTCTTACACCCGTACCACAGCTTCTCACATAAGCTGTGCTCAAGCAATTACTTAGGCAAATAGTAATTGAACTGTAAGTAATGTCTTGAGCAATGGTTGTACCACTGCTACCAAACTTGAGCATTACTTGGTCAAGTAACACTCGTAAGTATTGCTTGTGGTTTATCATGTAACCACTCCCTGGAAACGGGTGGCTATGAGCCTCCCTATACTAGTTCAGCTGCCAGCACGCCCCAACAAAATGCTACCACGTGCGTTTGTTCAGATTTTGTCGGAACTCAGACACAAATGGATCACCAGCTCCACTTAGATAAAATGCAAAATTACCTGTTCATCATAGAATCAGAAAATCATAACAATCGTTAGCATAATAATAATAATAATTTATCAGAAAATAATTCTTCAATCTAAAATAAACGGACACAGTGGGATTGATGTTTACCAGCAACAATGATTTTTACCCACCAAGTTTCAAGTTGATTATACTAGTGGTCGTGCTCTAAGGCTCAAAATACTATTTTCGTTTGCTCTCTCAACGTTATTTGCGAGTAACACCAACTTTAAAAGCTGGTGTCCGCAGTTTGTGATCTGAACTGCCGGGAGGGGCCTTTTATTTTCACTAATTTCTTTTTTGAAAAAGTCAACAGACTACGGCTCTGATTTCGCATACCTGCACATGACAGTCAGTTCTGACTGGTGAGGGATTCGAATGCCCCCCCCCCCCACCCTCTCCACGCGATACTGATAATAAAAGAAGATTCTGTTGAGTGGAAAGGACGGTGCTTTGGGGAGTAGTTAAGAACTTCAAACTCAGTATCTACGCATCTCATCCCCGTGTTACTGTAATGTTGGAATTTTCGTCCCCAGACAATCCGTGCTCATACTGTTCGTCCCCCAGATTGCACACGGCCGGAAAGTACCGAACATCGACTGTACATCTGGCAGTAGACAATGAGTACCGTGGGGAGATTTGGGGGGGGGGGGGGGGGCGCCTGTGCTTTGAGCAAGAATGATACAGCATCCGAAACACTCACCATTCAGAACTGCCGCAGCCTCGCTGCTGAAATACACGGAAGAATGAAATTCGGGGTGTGCGTAGTAAAAAATGTGTAGGTCTGCTCTTCCTGCGGGGCAATCAGAATTGTGGTTTGTTGACTTTTTCAAAAAAGAAATTAGTCAATTAAAAGGCTCCTCCTGGCACTTCGGGACGAAAAGTCTGGTCACCAGCACCTCAAGCCGGTGTTACTAGCAAATAACGTCGTGTGGCCAAACGAAAATAGTATTTTGAGCGTTAGAGCACGACTGTTAGTATAATCGACTTGAAACTTGGTGGGTAGATGCCTCTCGTGTTCCCGGGACGTTCTAATGTATCTATCGGCCTCTGTGACCCATTAGGTCAGCGCTATAAGAAATAACGTTGCATGGGTCACTGCCCCGGAGTTGGCTTCTCCTTGAACAGTCGACAGAGAGCCTAGCTGACACATAAAAAATGAAAGGTGCTTTGATCACTGCAAAAATCGGTATGCATGCAGGGGTAAGTGGCACAAGGACAGCAACGAAGTTTAAGCCATATATCGTTTCAATACGCAAAGTGTCATGCGTCCATCTGCAACAACAGTTAGGCTACTTAAGTGTAGTCATGACATGACTTGACCATTTACGCAGATCCAGGCATTACTAACATTAGCTTTCAGACAGGGGTTTTAAGACAGCAGTAGAAGGAGATGATAACCTAAGTCAGTACTTAAGCAAAGGAAATAATTTCTTTACTGAAGTAACAGATAGTGGTACCAAACTATTACTTAAGAAGCAACTCCGACTTTTTTGCATAAGTACTCCTAAAACGCAGCTGTGGTACGGGTGTTAGTGAGTTTGGTGTGGGTGGAGTTTGTAATGAGTGTGTGGCGATGGGAAGGGGGAACAATACTTATCAGTTGATGGGGGAAAACTATCCGTTGTTGTAAAAATAATCAACACACCAAAACATTCGCCAAGTTAATCGCACCGTTTAATAGTTCGAAGATTAAATGAAAACTAGAACATTGCTACTTTTGGTAGTAATGTTCTAGGCTTTACAGGTCCATCAAGGCCAAAGGCCGTAAAATTTTTCAAGTTTTCATTTAACGTCCAAAGTATTATTCGGTGCGATTAAGTTGGCGAATGTTTTGGTGTGTTGATATCACTCCTTTGAAGAGCCGAACCATTCGGAACTTGGCGGCCCCTTTTACCAGTTTTAGTTTTTGATGATATCAGCCCTTTTTTTAAAAAATGTGCATTAGACTCAACTCCACTACCGTGCAGATGTGTAATAAAGTGGCACGTCAACAAGAAATTGGTTTTCCACAATTTGATACTACCTTTTGCCTATAGGCCGAACCATTCTCAACTTGGTCACCTCTTCATAGGTGTTTGGTTTTAATTTTGTTGTAATTTGTTTTATTTCGTTAGTTTTGGTGCGTTGATATCACTCCTTTGAAGGGCCGAACCACTCTCAACTTGGTGGCCTCTTCACCAGTTTTTGGCTTTGTTTATTGCTTTGGTTTTAGTTGGTTTATTTTTCGTGAATTGGACGTAAATACAATTTCTTTGGCAACGTTGTTTAGATTTATCGTGCTGCACTAGTGTGTGGCTAGGCACGCACGCCAGTATACACGTTGTCATTGTCCGAACTTTGGCTGTCCAACGAGAGACGATGCCGACAATACTAACAATGGTTATAACAATATTTTCGTACTTACGCGTCATCCCACGCCATCCTCGTTACACTTCTAGGCTCCAAACCATAAAAGGTACGCAGTTCGTATCGTTCTGCAGCCATTCGTCCAATTTCATAGCAGGAAGTCGTCCCGTTATCTCAGTATCGATGAATAATCACCCTAGGGAAATTAACATGGGGATGAGCGGACTAGAATTAGCTAGTTACACATTTTCAACGTTATTGAGGGTCAGATTTTGCATGGAAAGCAGCTTATACAAGTTAATTTTTGTCAGGTGGATCATTGCTCTTGATTTCAACACAATTTAAGCTTTTGTACCGCATTATTAATTTTCCCCAAGTACCTGAAGTGTGCCCAACTATGCTTCAAGACTAGAAATTAGCTAACTAACTAGTAGCTAGTTACACATTTTCAACGTTATTGAGGGTCAGATTTTGCATGGAAAGCAGCTTACACGAGTTAATTTTTGTCAGGTGGGTCATTGCTCTTGATTTCAACACAATTTAAGCTTTTGTACCGCAATATTATTTTTCCCCAAGTACCTGAAATGTGCCTAACTATGCTTCAAATGTGCCCAACTATGCTATGGCGCCGCGCTACAATGGTTTACAACCTCGACAATTGATGTGATGTTTGTTGTGATGATTGTTGCCTAACTTGGCGCGACACACTAGCGTGTGTCTAGATCATTTCCTCTCCACCAAAAAATTCTAGCAATATAATCCTGGACAAAATTATGTATATGTTACGTTGATATTGTCTTCAAACGTTACGTCTACAACAATTAGAAAACAAAAACGAGCTCGTTTAAGGTAAGGTTTAACTGATCCGAAGTCAAAACAGCAAAGGAACACAAATAAACTTTCCTGTAAGGTTTCACATACCGCAGTGTTCCTGTACTGTTTAGTCCACGTGAAACCTTACTGCTGTATTCGCATGTTTTTACAGTTTTTTAATTTAGAACACGATATGTCGGATTGGTTCATTTTACTTGACTAAAGGACATCGCTGAAAAATCGTAAAAATCATACTTTTAGTGTGCTTAGTACAGACGTACACATTAACTAATTCAGGGTTCGTGCAACTCCTTGAAACTCTGGAAATATCGTTGAAAAAAAAAATAAATAGCCTACCAGTCCTGAATCTTGAATATGAAATCTTAAAAACTGGTGTATGTATCAATGGGACGAACGGAAAGGAGACGACCGGACTACAATGATGATAAAAAATTTAGCCCCGAAATTGGGCGAGTGTGTAGCGTATATTATACACTATATTATTCTTACAACAATTTTGAAAGTTGGGATAAGGTTTTGATCTTATTTACGTGTCTAATGGTTGAATACAGCAGTAAGGTTTCACGTGGACTAAACAGTACAGGAACACTGCGGTATGTGAAACCTTACAGGAAAGTTTATTTGTGTTCCTTTGCTGTTTTGACTTCAGATCAGTTAAACCTTACCTTAAACATCGAACGAGCTCGTTTTGTTTTCTAATTCGTGATACTTTGACAAACCAAGCTGGTTGTCTGCACTCGTTGCCAAAGGCACTGAATTTCGCTCGCTTCGCTCGCTCATTCAGTGCACGTCTTTCTTTTAGAAGTTGGTTTGTCCGCATCTATCTATCAAGCGGCTTTGTCCATATTTGTACATAGGACAACAAGCCAAATGGGTAACGGACACTTTAGCTTTAACGCGAGAGAATGACGTGAAATCATTATATGAATCGATTCGTAATAAGGATAATGCTTCCGCTTCACGTGCGGGTAAATTGTTGGCTCATCAGCATTGTTAGCATTTGCTTACGCTTTCCGTCTGGCGTTTGCTGATTGGCATTGTTGTATAGAAACAATGTTTAAAACAATGTACAACAATAAAACGGATCGTTCAGGGCTCCGTAACTCCGGAACGGAACCACCAATTGAAATTTCTATTTCTATAAAGGGCATATCTCCGGAAGTAGATCTTTCAAATGAGCTAAGAATCAGCTTTCTACGACAAATGGTTTAGTCTGTAGAGACGATTGTATAAACGTGTCCAAAGTCCCTTGCCATGACCATGACCACCACCACCGTATAAGACAAAACTGAAACTCACGATTCCAGCTGAAGTCCAGATCTCCAATCAGGCAAATCGGAAATTAATAAAAGTTGGTACACGCGTTGGTTAAGTACCACAAGGCTTGCATACTAAATTTCAGTAGAAAATGTTGAACGGCGGCGGAGAAATTAAGCTTCCAAAATTCGGCTTTAACATGGGAGACCGAGGTCAAACCTTACAGTAAAGGCTACCGCCTTTACTAATAATTTAAAAATTGTTACGCGAACAGAGCGTGGTTCTGGAACTTCTGACTAGTAAAATCTGCAAAAATTACGTCAACATTTAGCAGATTGTTAACAAATCATCGAAGCAAAGAATATTTGTTTAATTCCTAGCAAAAATGTGGTTTACATGAAAACATTGCCCAAGAAGCAACTGTACTGCACATACGGACAGAAGGAGTTGACTTAAGCATTATACATCCCTTTCTACTGTTCATAATGGACATGCTAAATATCCCTACGAACCGTCAATTCAAATGTGATAATAGCATCGCAATCTTTTTCTCTTCTTTGGAACCCATTGAAAATTATTGTGGATTGAGTTGTGGACAAAATGCACGTACACTGCCAATTCATCTGCTCAGTTGACATCGGGTATCGCAGGTTTGCTTCCTTTTTTCATGATGTTAGTTGATGCGAAAAAATGTATATGATGAAGAATCCAGTAGACGGTGAACCTGAAATGTGGGACCCGGAGGTTGAAGGTGGAGGATACTGGCCTAAGTGGACAAATTTCCATAGATGTCAGAATATTGCCAACAACATATATCTTGCTCTTGCAAATCCCGTTGTGTTAAATGTAAGTGTGTACAAAGTGGGTTTGTAAGCATCTTTGTGTTTGTAAAGGACAGTGTTGAGTAACACATAACTACTGTACACCCATTAATGACTTATTCAATTATTTGGTTTTGCGTGCTAACTATGGTTGTAGATTAGTGGTCGCGACTATCTTTATTTTTTCTCTGGTACAAAAAACGATATTGTAATTTTGGATTTGCCAGTTGATATTGCGAAATTTACGAATTTTCCGGAAAACTTGCAGTTTGTTATTACTTCCAGAACCACTTTGTTGTGAACAACGAGCTCTTACAATTGAGTCCAAACAGGACTGGTCTGTGACAAGGTATGCAGTTTTTAATTCCTCACCCCCACCCCACACCCGGCTCCAATATTGCACAATTCAAGAATTTTCTGACCTACCAGTGGCTTATTACTTTCTGAACATTTTTTTGTGTATTATGCACATCGAGAGCTTTCATGTAATTCCAAACATAACTGTGGTATGAAAAGATAAGCAGTTTTTAATTCACCCCTGATATTGTGCAATTTTAGGAATTTTCCAGCCTATCAGAGGGCTATGACTTCCGGAAACAATTTCCATTGTTCATCGAGATCTCTCGTTTGCAGAGCCCAAGAGTATTTTCTGATTGTATTTTATTTTGGTCAATAATTTATTATCCAAAATGTAATGGGCCCCAGTTCTACGACATGTCTATTTTGAAGTACTACACTCATTCTGCATTCACCAAGTGCATTTCTTGTAGCCAGGATACGTTTTTTTTTGTATTGAGACACTGCGCAATTAGCTTATAGGCCAAGGATGAAATCCTAAGTAAGTGTGTAATGCAAACAATGCCTGCTACGAGGGACTGATAATGGCTGCTGGGCTGCCTTCAGCATACAGCAGGTTTCAGGAAGTCTGCGTAACCAACTGACGGGCAGAGGAAGTAGTTGGGAAAGTGTGCTGAGGGGTTGTTGGGCGGCTGTTTGCTACGCCCGGGTCTTCTGTCACAATTGCATACACTTGATCAAAGAGGAGTGATACTAGTTCTGTGATTAGCGTTCAGTGATACAGGTGTCATGGTGCGTGGATATTTAATCCAGTTACCAGTTTAAAATTTTGTACTACAATGTAGGCAATGGTATGCCGGTTATCATGGAATAGTTTGCGATTAAAAAACTATATTGTTTAGACCTGGCTGCCGGCATTTTAGTCAATCTTATCATATCAAAAACCAAAACAGGTAAATGGGATAGCAAGTTTTGAATGGTTCGGCCCTAAAAAGAAGTGATATCAACCCACCAAAACATTCGCCAAGGTAATCGCACCAACTAATAGCTCAAAGGTTAAATAAAAACTGGAACATTGCTACATTCCGTAGCAAAGTTCAGGATTACATTTAATGTTCAAATATTATTCGGTACAATAACTTGGGCAAATGTTTTGGTGTGTTGATATCACTCCTTTGCAGGGTCAAACCATTCACCCTTGGACCAAAACCTCTGATGATGAGTGCCGAAGATAAAATTCACTTCCTGAAAACTGATATTGGCTACTACTGCGACAAAGTCATGCTCTGATCAGTTCCACTTCACGGGAAAGTTCAGAGGTGCTTTTCATATAAAATGCAATCTGAACGCTTGGATCATAAATACTGCCCCGCTCGTCTTCCATAACTTAGACAAGCGAAGTCGCTCACTTCGCTCGCTCGTTCTGCTTTGTCTCGCTGCGCTTGAGGAGATTTCTTGCTGCAACACTTACGATACAGACAGATCTACAACATAAAAAAACGATCAAGCAAATTATACAAGTGTAGTATGCGATAACTGTTATCTCGAAAGAAGGTCAATATTATTTTTTTACGTCAAAGGAGGCAAGCAAAAAGATCAAGCAATTTATCAGAAAAGCGCTGCTTCGCTCACTCAATCAGCGCAAATATTCTTCAGAAACGTGACTGAACCAATGTAACCACCAATCCACTTTGTTCGCTCAATCCACTCATCTCCGTGCTTCAGAAACATGAATGTTTGGAACCATTTTTAAAACCAAATCGATTGTTTTGATTTTTCCATGCATCAAGTCAGTTAATACAAAACCGATTTTAAAATCTGTATGTGGTATGTTGCAAAATGCGTTGTCCTTTTAGGTTATTTTTTCGGCTCATTCGGCCGCGTCTCGCTGCGCTCCAGAACATCTCTCTTTGCTCGAGGAGGTTTTCATGAACAAACTATGACGTCATGAACAAACCTCATGAGTGTTTAAAAAAAGAAACATTGACGTTATTTTTTCAGGGTTTTTCGCATATTTGAGGGTGATAATATCAAGTTACAGCGATGAAAATAAGCCTATACTGTGCGCAATTTAATTATCTTTCGTTTGGTTCTACTCCCATCTTTGTAGGTGCTTTGGTTCCAGAGAAGTAGAGGTACAAACACACACGCATGCACACCGTACGTCCTTAATGATGTAGACTAGCGGAGTCGCTCACTTCGCTCGCTCATTCCGCGTCGTCTCGTTACGCTCGAGGAGATTTCTTGCTGCAACACTTTTGATACAGACAGACCTTCCACATAAAAAACGATCAAGCGATTTGTAAGAGTGTATAGAATGCGATATCGGTTATCTGGAGAGAAGGTCAATATTTTTTTACGTCCAAGGAGGCAAGCAAAAACATCAAGCAATTTATCAGAAAAGTGCTGTTATGATGACAAACGCTGATTTTCGTTCGCTTCGCTCACTCAATCAGCACAAACATTTCCTCAGAATCGTGACTGAATCAATGTAACCACCAAGAACAACACGTCACTTCTGATTTGTGTTAGTATACACTTTATATGGGTATTCTTGTTTTACTTATTTTAAGAATATTGTTCGTTACGTCCTGCTCAGTACAAATTTTTCCATAGATGTCTTATCACTTCACTTTCTGATGATCCCTCACTTGGAGAAATATCTGCAGAACGTCAGATGTAATTTCCTACGAAGGTGAGAGATGAAAGATTGATAGAGCAAAGCGAGACACACATTGAGAAGGTTTACTTTACGTGGAAATCGCTCGCTTTGCTCGTTCAATTCACGCACCTCTGTGCTTCAGAAACACGAATGTTTGACACCGTTTTAAAACCAAATCAATTGTTTTGATTTTTTTCCTGCATTAAGTCAGTTAGTATAAAACCAATTTTAAGTTGGATATGTGGTGTGTTGCAAAATACGTCGTCCGTGCATCCTTTTCCAGATCATCTCTCTTTGTTCGAGGAGGTTTTCATGAACAAACTATGACATCATGAACAAACATGACGAGGGTTTAAAAAAAACTTTGACGTTAGTTTCTCATGGTTTTTCGCATATTTGAGGGTGATAATATCAAGTTACAGCGATGAAAATAGGCCTATTAAAAGCGAAATATAATTATCTTTCGTTTGGACCTACTCCCACCTTTCTAGGTGCCTTGGTTCCAGAGGAGTAGAGGTACAAACACGCACATCGTATGATTTTAATGATATACACTAGCGGAGTCGCTCGCTTCGCTCGCTCATTCCGCGGTGTCTCGCTACGCTCGAGGAGATTTCTTGCTGCAACACTTATGAATGATAAAGACAGACCTTCCACATAAAAAACGATCAAGCAAATTATAAGAGTGTAGAATGTGATATCGGTTATCCCGAGAGAAGGTCAATATTTTTTTTACGTTCAAGGAGGCAAGCAAAAAGATCAAACAATTTATCAGAGAAGCCCTGTTTTGACGGCAAACACTGATTTCGTTCGCTTCGCTCACTCAATCAGCGCAAACATTTCCTCAGAAACGTGACTGAATCAATGTAACCACCAAGAACCACGCGTCACTTGTAATTTGTGTTAGTATACACTTTATATGGGTATTCTTGTTTTACTTATTGTAAGAATATTGTTCTATACGTCCTGCTCAGTACAGATTTTTCCATGGGCGTCTTATCACTTCACTTTCTGATGGTCCCTCAGTTGGAGAAATATCTGCAGAACGTCAGATGTAATCTCCTACGAAGGTGAGAGATGAAAGATTGATAGAGCAAAGCGAGACACACATTGAAAAGTTTTAGTTTACGTTGAAATCGCTCGCTTTGCTCGCTCAATCCACTCACTGCCGTGCTTCAGAATCCCTAAAAAATGACGCCCTTTTAAAACCAGGTCTATGGGTATGTTTTTTCCATGCATCAAGTCAGTTGATACACATTCAGGTCCACTCATCCTTCCATCCATCCTTCCTTCCTTCCACCCTTCCTTCCATCCAGACTTTTTTCCATCCATCCATCCTATCTTCTTACCTTCCGCCCTTCCATCCTTCCTTCGATCCATCCATCCTTCCTTGTATCTTTCCTTCCCTCGTTCCATCCTTCC
>JAHWFP010029367.1:92397-146829 GCA_023313725.1 Lithobius niger
TTCCTTCCATTCGTACGTCCTTCCTTCCATTCATCCTTAATTCGTTCCTTCCTTCCATTCATCATTTCTTCCTTTCTTCCATCCTTCCTTCCATTCTTCCATTCATCATTTCTTCCATCCTTTCTTCCATCCATCCATTCTTAATTCGTTCCTTCCTTTCATCCATCATTCCTTTCTTATTTATCCTTCATTCCTTCCATTTTTCAGAAACACGAATGTTTGACACCGTTTTAAAACCAAATCTGTTGTTTTTTGATTTTTCTATGCATCAATTCATCAATTCATTGGTTAATACAAAACCAATTCTAAGATCTACATGTGGTGTGTTGCAAAATACGTCGTCCGTGCTTCCTTTTCCGCGTCGTCTCGCTGCGCTCGAGGAGATTTCTTGCTGCAACACTTATGATACAGATAGACCTTCCACATAAAAAACGATCAAGTAAATTATAATAATGTAGTATGAGATATCGATTATCTCGAGAGAAGGTCAATATTATTTTTTTACGTCCAAGGAGTCAAGCAAAAAGTTTAAGATCAAGCAATTTATCAGAAAAGCGCTGTTTCTGATGACAAACGCTGATTTTCGTTCGGTTCGCTCACTCAATCAGCGCAAACACCGTTTTAAAGCCAAATCTATTGTTTTGATTTTTCCCTGCATCAAGTCAGTTAATACAAAACCAATTCTAAGATTTATATGTGGTGTGTTCCAAATTACGTCGTCCGTGCATCGTTTTCCAGATCATCTATCTTTGCTCGAGGAGGTTTTCATGAACAAACTATGACGTCATAAACAATCATCAAGAGGGTTTAAAACAAACCTTGACGTTACTTTTTCAGAGTTGTTCGCGAATTTGAGGGTGATAAAATCAAGTTACAGCGATGAAAATAGGCCTATTAAGAGCGCAATTTAATTATCTTTCGTTTGGTCCTACTCCCATCTTTGTAGGTGCTTTGGTTCCGGAGGAGTAGATGTAAAAACACGCACGCACGCACGCACGCACATCATCTACATCATTAAGACTAGCGGAGTCGCTCGCTTCGCTCGCTCTTTCCGCATCGTCTCGCTGAGCTCGAGAAGATTTCTTGCTGCAACACTTATGATACAGACAGACCTTCCACATAAAAAACGATCAAGCAAATTATAAGCGTGTAGTATGCGATATCGGTTATCTCGAGAGAAGGTTAATATATTTTTTTTACGTCCAAGGAGTCAAGCAAAAAGTTAAGATCAAGCAATTTATCAGAAAAGCGCTGTTTCTGATGACAAACGCTGATTTTCGTTCGCTTCGCTCACTCAATCAGCGCAGACATTTCCTCAGCAAAATGACTGAATCAATGTAACCACCAAGAACCACACATCACTTGTAATTTGTGTTGGTATACACTTTATATGGGTTTTCTTGTTTTACTTATTTTAAGAATATTGTTCTTTACGTCCTGCTCAGTACAGATTTTTCCATGGGCGTCTTATCACTTCACTTTCTGATGATTCCTCACTTGGAGAAACATCTGCAGAACGTCAGATGTAACCTCCTACGATGCTCCTACGATAGAGCAAAGCGAGACACACTTTGAAAAGGTTTAGTTTATGTGAAAATCGCTTGCTTTGCTCTTTCAATCCATTTGAGGCAGTACATCTCTATTCAATTATAAAATGAGAATGAAAAGGTATTTTAGATACTAGTTTTGTAGAGAATTTATCAAAATACCATTTTTTTCTTAAAGTAGCTGAAAGATAAAAGTGTTAAACTATGACATAGCCGATGTCAATAAATGACCATCGACTGGTAATTTACTGAATTTTCCAGAGGACGTAAGGTGCATAATTTGCGGCCCTGCCAGTTGTGGAAAGACCAATTTAGTTATAAATTTCATTTGCAATCCAGGTTGGTTGAATTATGACAGCCTGCGCGTGTACTCCAAGACATTATTTCAAAACAAATATTTCCATCTCAGAAGAGCTTTCGATGAAATATATCCGGGCGTAGCTACCTTTTGTTCCAACAACGAAGATATCCCACTACCACAAGAACTGCCATGTGGCAAAACGGTAATCTTATTGGATGATTTCATGATTGAGAAACAAGACAGAATCGAACGCTATTTTGCTTACGGCAGGCACGCGGACGCCTCGATCTTTTATTTATGTCAGACTTACAGCAGGATACCCAAGAGAGTTATTCGAGATAATTCCAAAATTATAATTCTCTTTAGGCAAGACGAAGCAACCCTCAAACATGTCTTCAATAACCACGTTAGTGATGACATAATTTTCGACAAGTTTCGTCGCATGTGTGGTGAGGTTTGGAACTCTGTTTTGTACGGATTCCTACTCATCGATAAAACTAAACCCTTGGATCGAAGGTATAGAAGAATGCTCGACTAACAACGACGTGTCTGCCGAAGGTTTTTGTTGACATTAACGTTTGTTGACTTAAACATTATTTTATAAATTACTAAACCGTCATGTCTACTAAAACTAAAAATAAGAGAAGCAAACCCCAGAAAGAGGTCGATCAGTACGAGGCTCTAAAAAAGCGTCTGAAACAAAAATTTCAAAATATAAAACTGGAAAAGCAGACAGAATCTGAACATTTGCAAAAGATATTCAAACCAGTAGTTGATCCTATAGTAGACCAGACTAAAATGCAGATGCTACAGGGGAGCGAGGCTTCGGCTCAGCGTCAATGACAAATCAAAGAACTGTTGGCTCTAGAGGCTGGGCAGAAGAAACAAGAAAAATATCACGGGAAACGGTTAGAGCACATTCAGAAAGTTCTGGAAGCGGCAACGGGCCGCGTCGATACTGAAGAAGAGAACATAGACAGTGACGACGGTGAGATACAGTTTAACGCAGGTGCCAGGAGACGACTCTCCACTTCCATGGGCGCATTACCTGACGTGCCCTCCGACATGTCACTTGCCCTCACGCCAGGGGCCCGTAGGAGATAAATCGAAGAGGCCCCTTTACTCGGCGATTCCGCAGTCAGACTCGGTCGGCTAGCTGCCAAGTATCTAAGCATGTTTGCCATTCGAGAGAGTCTGACCGATCCCACTTTTTGGCATTTGATACGACCCGGAGGCTAAACATTACATGATTGGATCCATGCAAGTAGAATTTCAAGACGACGACTTGATCGTGGGAGGTAAAATGTACGAAGGGACGGACGATTTGTGACAGTTGGTTATGTTAAAAAACCCTTCGAAGCCACCAGACGGAGATTCCAGCCTTTTGAATTACCACGATATTCTGAAGAGGAGTAAAGCCATATATCACAACAACGACGACAGTACGAGCAGACTGAAGTCCAGCGCCGGTTTCAAGCACACGACTTTTATAAAACCTGTTTGGGGCAGACCTGCCGAGGTTGTAGGGAAAGGATACTGGTTCTACAGAGATCCGAATGACTTGTGTGAAAGACGAAGAATTCGTGCACATTCGTGCAACCGTCCAGTATCGGAAAGATTTTTGGTTTCGAAGCTAAGACTTACGAATTTGGGGAATACATCGGACCAAACACTGTCAACATAATAAATGTAAATAGCATACTGGTACATTGCGACTTGGTTTCGGGTTCTTACGTGAACGGATCATCGCAACTGACCTTTTATTCGTTCTTTCCTACTGTCCCTCCCGTCTGCAAGATTGTTCAGTCCCCGCACAATTTGGTGTATCTACCTGTTACGAAAAATATTGTTCACTCTATGCGCGTGTGGCTGACAGATCAAGCCGATAGACCGCTTAACCTTCGAGGGGAAACTTTGACTATGAGGTTACATTTGCGAAAGAAGAAAAACTAAAAACAATTACTTAAATTTATGCCGCTCAAATTTATTAAACTGAAGAAAACCTAAAAACAATTACTTAAATTGAGGCCGCTCAAATTTATTAAACTGAAAGTAACTGCCAATGACCCACCGCCCTACGAGCCGCCGCTGTCCACATTAACTGTAAAGGGAAACGAAACCAACCGAACAAGAAGGCGTTAATTCCTCAGTCCCGCTAACTTCGAATTCGTGGAGAAACTAATCTTCTCTCAGAATGGAAACGAACGAAAATCACCTTAACGTGACTGAGCCTTTTGTCGTTGACGAATCGGTAGTCGAATATAATTTTCACGAATATTCTCCGATAGTCGGGAGGAACTTGAACCAGGTTAATTCGGAAATAAGAATCACAGTGCAAAATCAGGACCTTTTCACTCATCTGCACCAGAGTTACCTCCACGTTAAGGGATCTCTCCTTAAAAGTGCAGACGGCAGTTCTTATGCTGCCACGGATAAGATAACTGTGGTCAATAATGTCGTGGCTTTCCTTTTCTCTCACATACAGTATCAAATAGGTAACAAAACAGTAGATCAACTTAACTTTCCTGGGATCACAAGCACGATGAAAGGAATTGTTAGTTATGGACCTGAAGACCAAGCCGAACTCGCCAACAGGGGTTGGTTTCTCGATAGCAACAATGCTAGGTCTGCAGATCCTGACAATAATGCCATTTTCAAGCACAAGCGAGACCTTCTCTTCAGTCATTCTCCCAGAGGCAGTTTTACATTCGCTGTACCCTTGTCTCACCTCCTTGGTTTCATGGAAGATTATACCAAGATTTTATACGGCATTCGTCAAACACTCATTTTGATGCGATCTGCGGACAACAACGCCATATTTAGAGACACGGGGGTCGGTGCCGGCAAGATAGTTCTAGAGCACGTGAGCTGGTTTCTTCCTCACGTAACCCCCTCTGACGTACAGAAAAACAAGTTGTACAAGTTAATCGATTCTGGCACGAGCGTGCCGTTAGCCTTTAGACATTGGCATTCCGATCAATTGGATCTGCCTACATCAACAACGGCTGCTTGGCGTCTAATTACTACTAGCGCTACGGAACGACCTCGTTGGATCATCGTGGGTTTTCAAACAGACAGAGAGAATGACCAAAAAAAATACCCTGCCGTCTTTGACCACTGTAGTTTCAACGACGTTCACATGACTTTAAATTCGAAACGTTACCCGTTTCTCGATCAAAATTCTAATTTTGGCCAAGGCGACATTTCTCACGTCTATCAGATGATTGTTAACTTCAGACGACAGTACTACGAGAGAGGATTGCTGTCGGCTGGCCCCGCGTTCGAATTATCCACATTTAGCAAGAAGTTTCCTTTAATAGTGATCGATGTAACCAAACAAAACGAGCGGCTGAAGTCGGCGGTAATTGACGTACAGATAAAAATGAGATTTGGAGCTCAGGTACCGGCAAATACGAAAGCATGGGCTCTAATCATAAGCGATCGCATAATGCACTTAAGATTAGACCGAAATAACGTTGAAGTTGCTGTGTGACTTATATTTGTATTTTTTTTTCTTAAACTCTAGTCATGTATACAACCACCGGAGTGTTTTTGAGTGCCAACCAAAAAACGCATGTTACAGCAGATCAAAAAAGGAAAAATGGTACAACTTCGGCTTAGAAACTCTCAGTTGAACAGAGGCACCTCGAAATTACCAGTCACTCAAGCTCAACTCGGCAGAATTCATAAGGCACGCAAGACGGGCAAAGGTTTACACCTGAAACTTTCTCGTACACAAATGAAGAAGGGAGGAATTCTACCTGCGTTACTTTTGCCGGCGTTGGCAGCGCTGGGCTCATCCGCCGCAGGTGCCGCAGCGATCGCCAGAAGCGTCAATGCTGCAAAGAATAATTCTAGACAGTTACAAGAGCTTAAGAGACACAATGCAGCGATGGAAGCTCTGGCACTCAGAAAAGGAACGAGAATTAAAAAAACACCGTCAAAAAAAAGACGAAAAACTACCAACAGCAAAGCTCGTGGAAAAGGATTTTTTATGAAGCCAAGGTATCTTTAAACAGACCGATGACAAATGTGGATTTGAACAGATACGCCAAGAAACTCGGGATTACCAATTTCAGAGGTACATTTACTAAAGACTTGCTTCCACAACGACGTTGGGCAAACGAAGAGTGTGGAATAGTTAATTTGCAAGACTCAAGCGGAGGAGAAGGTACACATTGGGTTGCGTATTACAGTAAAGGCCCATCTTGTTCATATTTTTTCGATTCGTTCGGTTTGAGTGCACCCTTAGAAGTCCAGAGGTATCTCAGCAAACCTATAACGAATAACGCGAGAGTTCAAGAAGCACATGAGGTTCTGTGCGGTCAATATTGTTTATTCGTTCTACGACGATTGTCGAGAGGAGAGAATTTTTTTCAAGTTATTCACATGCTGAAAAAGAAGTCAGAAAGTAAATAAATTGGAAATGTCAAGCGTCCCAAGTTTACCTCTCCTCTTCCGTCACCCTCCATCGTCGTGGTGGATAATTCTTGAGTCGAGCGGGACCCAATCTGCCATTCGACGCAAAAAATAACAAAATTGAAAATATAGGACCTCCGGCCAACGACACTGACGCCGTAACTCTTGGATACCTGAAAACGGACCTAGGACTGAGTTTAGATTGGGACGGGAATCTGAGCATTAATGTAAAAAAACTTATGAATTTAAATAAACCCACAAACAACAGTGACGCATCCACAAAAAGATATGTCGATCGTGTAGTTGATAAGAAGCTCAGAAATCAACCCTACAGACGCATCTATTCGTTTCGAAGCAATCTAGAAACTAGGGATAACGTGAAATGGCTGGCCGACAACGGATTGCAACACTACGTAGTAAGTCAACCAGGTCGAATAGTCAAAACCATTCTCGTTGCGGCTAGGATAAATAACGCATTTCAAGTATCTTTGTCTAGAACTGGGAAACCACCTGTTTCCTTACTCAAACAGGCGGGGCAAACGGCCAGTGTAGCAAGCTACGAGGCAAGGCCTTTAGAAATTCAAACGGGGCAGATATTGACCGCAGCAAACGAAAATGTGACACCGGCCGGGCATCACCTGCTAGAAATTCATTGCGAAGTGGACGACTGAAGGAAAAGATGACGCAACCAACATTACTTTTATTTTATTTTATTTATAAAGGAGACAATGGCCAAACCTGCAGTTTATGCTTTGAGCCACAGGGCAAATTTGATCGTTAATCCCTCCGACTCCGATGAAGAGATTATAACTTTGAAATGTGGTTCTGCTCAAACCACTCTGAACTCGAAAGAGTTCGCCAATATCTACAACCAGAGTAAACAGGTAAATGAAGCAATGCACCGCCAGTGGAAATCAAGCGTCCCAGATGACAACAACGAAGATTCTCTGTTGGCCACCATCCACCATTTCCAAACTCTCATGGAGCTTTTTATCAGCGACGCCACCAAAGTTGTTCTGATGCAGCAGTTTAACGCTCTTTTAGAAACCGCTCTGGATTCGAAATTAAATGCCTTCCGAGTCGGAGGTGCGAAAAGAACACGTATCAAACACAACGGACATAAGACTCTGTTAGTATTGTACTTTTATAACGAAAGGAAAGTCCCCCAGACCTTAGTTCAACTTCACTATATTGAATGGACGGAATTGTTGAAAAGTCTTACTGAGATTCGTGAAAACATCCACCAAAAACAGGACGAAGACCCTCTCAGCGACGTAGAAAACTGAACCAGAAAAGTCACTACACTGTCTGTGTGTAGGAGGCTTATTTACTTTTGATTCAGCCTTTCGTTTTATTAATTTTTCGTTTGATTTGATTTGTGACCAATAGATGGCACTCTATGTTCAGTGATAGAAATTGTTGCTCACAGCATTCAGTTCGTTTTTTTATGTTTCGTCAATAGATGGAGCCAGTAGTATTTTCAGTGATATAAACCAGAAACTTCTTGCTTGCTTGTTAGAATGTATTATTTTTTTGCCTTCTATGCGGCCAGTTAATTTTTCAGTTTCGTATTTTCTTGAGATATGGCAAATAAAAAAAAAACCCTTGTTTTATAGGAGCGCCCGCGTCTCCAAAAATCAAGCGCGTTAATTTTTTTTTATTCCCTTTCAAAACAAACAGGGTGCACGCGATCTAGCAACAATAGACAGAAATATCTATCCATTTCGTAAAGTTCAAGTTTCTTACAAGAGCCATTCAGAAAAAAAGAACTTGATTTGAACAGAAAAAGAAAATGTAGGCCTAGATAAAATTTAATGTCAATCTAGCACAAACATTGTTTTTCTCACCTGTGCAAGCTCGATTTTGGAATAAAAAAGTAAAAATAAAAGCCGCCCGCCCGCATGTTGTTTTTGGGTGATAAACTCCCGTAAAACAAGGTACTTTTTTTGCCCATTTTTTTGCCCATGTTTACATTCGATGCATGAGGCCTCAAGGAGCGCTGAAGATTTTTGGGATTTTGGTGCAATTTTCGGCCTAAAATATCAGAGAGCTCTAACAGCTTTGCCTTACTTATTTTCCCTAGAAGGTGAAACAATTTGATTTTATTGGTTAAATTAGTAGATTTCTGGCTACTTTTGGTGCCACTGGCAAAAGTTGTGTTGCTTGGCTGGAGGTTTTTGAACTAAGGAGGAACCGCACCAGATACAGACATGCTGTTTGTGGCATTTTAAATGGCTTTGCAAAGGCACTTTTCGTACAACAGAAAATTTAAGTTTGGGGTTCTGTTGGACGAAAAGTGCCTTTGCAAAGCCATTTAAAACGCTACAAACAGCACATCTGTATCTGGTGCGGTTCAGAAGTTATTGATTGCTGTCTTCCCCCCCCCCCCCCTCCCCCAATGTCTGGTTTCACTAAAATATATCGCTTTGGTGTAGTGTTGTGTATGGTTTTGGCAGGGTTCGAAACAAATGAGAAATTAATCTTCGTGGATTAATTTTTACCCAAAATCTTCCAAAAAAAATCTTTATTAGTGGGGGAAAAATAAAGTGTTTTTGTGTTTGCATTGCGTATTTATAAATTTACTAAATTTGTAGATAAGCTATTGCACATTTCATACTTACTTTTACAAGTGCCCATTGATGGTGCGTCCATATTTTCGAGGTCATTTCGACAAAAACCACTTCACGTCGACCAGAGACGTTTGGAATTTTTTTGGGGGAAAACTGTCTTTCTGTCTCTGGTCGGCGTATCGTTGGAAAGTGGAAACCACGCACGCCAATTCTCAAACCGAAGACTATATTTGAGAATCGATTGAATTGCATGGTTTTTTAAAGTTTTATACACAAAACTGAAACAATTCTGTGCTGTATGAGTACTAGGAAATTAACTCACCGGGCCCCAGCAATAATTAGCATTAACGCCGAAGTGCTAAAATCCTTTCCTTGCCACAGTAACAAAATGATAGACAAAACTCACAAGAAACAAATACCACGTAAGCAATCCGTGTATTTCGTTATAACAAAACAGTCTAGCCACTAATTTCATTATAAGTTGATACACGAACGGCCAACGAGGGATTCTGGCTAACAATGCATTCAGAGAAGGCAATAAGAGCGATATTTGTCTAGGCTAGTAGACAAATATCGCTCTTATTGCGTTTCGTTTTGAAAAATTAGTCAGTTGTAATGGGAGAGGGGCAAAAAAAAGCTGTAGAAGTAACCGGTAAGCTGTCGTAGTAACCAGGGAGTAACGTGACTCGAGAAGTATGAATGCGATTTGCTTGTCAATTCTAAATTCCGGCCGACAGGTTGTCATCACGAAGCAGCAGAATAGTAAGTGCAATGAACAAATAATCGCAGATAAATGAATAATCGCAGACAAACTTGGTAATCGCAGATAAATCAATAATCGCAGACGAATAAATAATCGCAGACAAACTTGGTAATCGCAGATAAATCAATAATCGCAGACAAATAAATAATCGCAGACAAACTTGATAATGGTGCACATTTTACTATATAGACGGCGGAGATTTTGCATAACGTGGTCTAGTCGAGTCAATGAGAACGAGCCGCAGTAAATGGTTTGCGAGCTCTCGATAATGTTAATCGCATCATAGCTCAAGAGTATTTATTTACTCACCAGTACTTACGATTACAAAGTCAGCCTAAAAATGGCTCAATGTACTCCAAAGCTGCTATCGATAGCTGGAAAACAGGCATCCTTTGACGTCAATCAAGCAGGAAACACGACAATGCTAGGAAAAACCAACTTGGCCTGTTAGCAATTTATTCCACGCTTCATTTAACTTTTGCACCATAAATTCCTTTCCTCATTGTGTCGCATGCAATAATGGCATTGATGTCACGCTCCAATTGACTCGAGTAGAAATTTAATTGTAACACTTTACCGTTATTACGCTGTTTTCCTGGTGTGGAAAGTTTTGCAACGGTTGTGATATGAAAATGAGAGTTTTTAACATGAGCTAAATTTAAAGGAGGGTTGTCACAGCAAAACAAATATTTTTTTTAAATGTAGAAGCCATACTGTAGTTGCACTAAAGCGAAAAACATTTTCTCCATTCAGACTGCCTCTGCGTGGATCGTACCGACGACAGTACAACCGACCAATAAAAAATAAATAAAACTTTTCATTCATGAGCACAGCCCCTATGCAGGTATCGTCTACTATTTACTTTTCGAAAAGGTTTTCGTAGGTCTCGTTGAAGGCAGACCCAGTATTTTAGTAAGTCTGTTTGTGGTGCCCTGGCTTCGATGAAGGCAGACCCAGTATTGTAGTAGGTCTGTTTTGGGGTCCCTGGCTTCGATAACAATAGAATACAATGGTTTTCATAGGCAGTCCGTCGTAGTACTAAAATCCATCTACTGAAGATGCAGGAGCCAAACTTAAGGTCGAGAAGTGCAAATTGTCACGGTCTGAATTGAAATATTTAGGCCACATGATTAATGCTGAAGGCCTGCATACTCTCAGTGAGGTTATTGAAGCTGTCACAAATGCTCCTAACCCGACCTGTATTCAAGAGCTACAGAGTTTTTTGGGTTTTGTAAACCATTACTCAAAGTAATTACCAAACTTTGCTCGTATTCTGTCACCAGGAACTCGTTTGTTAAGTTCCAGTGTGAAGTGGGTATGGCGGGCAGAATGTGACCAAGCTGTGAGTAAAGTGAAAGAACTCTTTATTAAATCCAAAGTTTTAGTTCATTACGATCCAAAATTAAAACTGAAGCTCGTTTGTGATGGCTTACCTTACGGAATAGGTGCGTGCCTGATGCATGTCATGAAAAATGGCAAATCACGTCCAATAGCTTTCGCCTCACGAAAGCTAACCCAAGCGGAACACGGGTATAGTCATTTTGATAGAGAGGCCCTCAATGTGGCTTGGGGAGTGAAGTGATTTCATGAGTACGTTTACGGTCAGCGATTCATATTACAGTCTGATCAAAAGGCTTTAATATGGATTTTTGCCCCTAAAAAGGTATTCCACAAATGGCTGCAGCTAGGGTTCAACGTTGGGCAGTTATGCTAAATGCATACGATTACAAGTTTGGACACATTCCCGGCAATTAAACCTAACTGCTGACGCGTTGTCTAGATTCCCCCTACCAAATACTGAGGAGTTTGAAGAAGCCGAAGCCCAGTATAACGTTCTTGCTATTGAAACTGTTTTTAACTTGCCAGTTTTAAACGAGACATTAGTTCTCGAGAGCAAACGCGATAAAATATTGTCCAAAGTTTATCGTTTCGTGAATCATGGCTGGCCATAAAAGTGCGTAAACCCTGACCTGTTACCGTACTTCACACGTCGTACTGATATCTCTATCGAAACCAAAACTCTATTTTAGGGGCATAGGATCCTGGTGACTACTGCCTTAAGAAAACAAATCTTGAAAGATCTACATAGCGCACACCTTGGAATAGTGAAACTGAAAGGTTTGGCTAGGCAAAAAGTGTGGAGGCCTAGAAAATAAAGTGAATTCTTTCCAAAATTGTCAAGAGTACAAAGATACTCAAGCAGCTGGGCCTAAACATACATGGGAATATCCCTTGAAGTCTAATGCTGGGATGCACACGGATTTCGTAGGCCCGATGGATAATTATATGTTTTTTATCCTAGTAGATGCACATTCTATAATCCCGTTCGTGCACAAAATGAAATGTACTACGTCCGCACGAGTTATCGATGTGTTAAATAACCACATTGCCGAATACGGCTTAATGGACAGCTTAGAAACTGATAATGCAGCACAATTTATGTCCAATGAATTCCAAACTTGGCTAAAAACTAATGTTATACAGCACTTGACCGTGCCTAGTTTTGCGCCATGGACAAATGGTTTAGCAGAGGTCTATGTTAAAAATTTTGAGAGGGTTTATAAGGCAGCAAGGCGTCAAGGATCCACGATTCAGGAGAGCATAAATTCTTACTTGTTATCAGCACGAATTACTATCTCCGCTACCACACAAGCTACACCCGGTAAATTGTATTTTAACCGAGAGTTGAAGTCTTGGCTGGATTTGCTTTATCCTGATCATGCTACAGCTGTTCGCCGAAAACAGTTAAAACAAATTAAAAGCACAAAACACCGTGAGTTGAAATTATATCAAATTGGCAACACTGTTTGGTACCGTGACTTTAGCATATCAAATTCTAGGTTATGGTCTGCTGGCATAGTACATAACTTAGCGGAACATCAATCCTATATTATCGTTGACACTAACGGTAATGAATATCGCAAACACCGTGAACAATTAAGACCACGTACCGTTGAGAATTGTGCCGAGCAGGCACCAAAAGCAAATTTTGCGAAGTCAAAAACCGACAAATCCAGCGTGAATACTAATGAGCGAGAACACGTTGTTTCCGAACTTCACTCTAAATCAAAACATCGCACATTTTAGCGGCAGACGTCATGAGAATCAAGTTTCCGTTGATGCAATTCCTTCGAGAAAATCTCTAGGCCAACCACAACGATCTTTGCCTGTTGCTAACAGCCGGCAATCACCAATGGAAGATCAGGCTAAATCACATGAGAATTTACGAAGCAAGCCGCAAGGTGTCAGCTCTATAGCTGTGGATACCCCCACCCCCCCCTCCCTCCACAAGTTCAGTTGATGCGTCCGACAAGGCAATTATAGAACCTTTGGCTGAAGATAACAGCACTCCTGTCGATGAAATTGTAGAGCCAGAAAGGTCATCGCCTCCGTTCTTTGTAATGGCACAATGCGACGATCTATTAAGAACTCCAAAACGTGCGAGAAATAAAAATACTCATAAGCGTAAAATTGTGCCATCACCCCCGCACTCTGATGAAGCAGCACAATTTGTGAAAACTAATAAAAAGCCACGTCCTAAAAGATTAAGAAAAGCTCCTGACAAGCTGAATCTTTAGTCTTTTAAATTAAATATTTAACTGGTGTTGCTACTACTTCTTCGTTGTTTGTTCGTGAACTAGTTATCTGTAAAATCGATGAAATTTTTTTTAAACTGTGAGGTTAACGCTAAAATGTAGAAAGTCCCTAGTTATTTCTGCAGAGAACGAACTCAGTAAATTTTAACTGTCCTCCTTTAAAATTAGGAAAAAAATGTATTGTTCTTGTTATTCGTGTGAAAAATAGATTTCACGGTTTTATCATTCCATGTTTTCTTTTTTCTTTTCATGTAACAATATTTCCGCATCGGAACCAATGCTGACAGGGGCTATCAGCAAGCACTCTGGTGAATTTTCTAACCAAAGTAACTACATCTGCACCAGTTATGGATGACAGATGTCCAACAGCTGCCCTGTAGCGTTTTAGTTACATTGTTGCTGAAAATAAAAAAATTAATACAAAAATTAGGTACTTTTCTCATTAAGTGTTAGAAATAGTAAATTAATTGTTTCCGAGAATAAATTTCAAACAGGCAAACGTTTTGCATTCAGTTTTCATGTTTAATTTTTTGTTTAATCATGTTCAAACACGAATGAAATCCTGAGTTTATGATTTTTACACAGCTTTTCCAAAAGTGTTTAGTTTTTTCTTTAAAAGCGCAATCTTATGTATACTCTTTAAATTAGACAGTGCACTAAAAAAATATCTTGCCTACAATACATACTTTTATTTTTCAGCAAGGCTAGGATTTTTTCCGTTTTTTTTTCGTGCCGTCTATTGTGGTGTCGTTACTTGTGGCACCACAATGGCCACTTCAATATAGGTTCCCATTTGTCAACCTTCCACCTCATCATAACCAATCTACTAGGTTAGCTCTATTATGTTATAATATTGTAATAATGGTACACCATACTTCCTGTCACCTGACTCACTTGATCACATGATTTGTAATTGTTAATATAACCCCTGTGTACAGGAAGTAAAGTCGTCTCTCCAGTGGTAACTTACACCAAGGTTGTTTGTCCTTAATTACTTATGCCATAGGTTACCAACACAGTAGTAGGATCTAATTCCTACATACACTACAAAGATCATTGCTACTTTCAAACTGACGACTTACCTGCTACCAATGAAAAACTATGTAGTTCATTACAGGAATTTACAATTCTACTTGAGGCACGGTTTAATTCTGAAAGGCATTCCCAGAATTCTAAAATTTCGTCAGAAGCAGTGACTAAAATCTTACATAGAATTTAAAACTGAGAAGCGCCAACTTGAATGGCGACATTCGAAAAACTCTTTTTCTAACTGAAAAATAATTCGGTATTTGGTAAAAAGATGAAAACAAATCTGAGCATTTATCCGTGAAGTTGACGACTGATCCCAAAAAATCTGTCAAGTACAGCACTCTGCCACTTTCGGATTCGTTCAAAATCCTCAACAAAAATCTTGTACAAGCAAACATCAAGCGTGACTTACTAACTTACTCTGGTTTCTGTGTCCTCGAACTTTCCAAGCTCGCATTGTATGAATTTCACTTCGGGTTCATGCGTCCAAAATATGGAGATCGAGCGCATTTACTTTTAATAGATACCGTCAGCTTTTTCTTCCAAGTAGAGACTGACGATTTTTACCGGGACATGGAAACTGAGCTAGATAGATTCAACACCAGCAATTATGACCCGTCGCATCCTCTATACAGCATTAAGAACAAACAAGTTCTGGGGAACGTAAAAGATGAGAAGGCAGGCATTCCGGTGAAAGAATTTGTAGGCTTGAAAGCAAAAATGTATTCGGTTTTAGTCGGGGAAGACAGCATTAGAAAGACTTAAAGGGATTAGTAACGTGTTTATCCAAAACAGTCTCAGTCACGAAGACTGCAAAAAAAAAACTATTTTCGAAAGCAACGTCAAAAGCCGTGTGAATGAGCATTCAAAGTGAGGATCTTCAGCTTGCCACGGTTGAAATGTCAAAAACATCCATATAAGAGCTTCGTGCTGGAGGATGGAATAAACACTTTAGCGCACGGTCACTACAGAACCTGCATAGCGCACGATTTTGTAGACAACATAATCGATCCGATGGAGGATGAAAAAGCTGAAGAGTAAGCTTTGTTGGAGAAAGGTGGGAAGGAAGAAGACTCAACTGGTGAAATAACAAAACGAAGTGAAGAAGAAAAAATAGTGTCAATTGTGGGAAGTAGTGAAAAAGTAAAAAAATAGTATCAATTGATCTACCATTCTTTAAACTTAGTCCCGTGACCTGGACAAGGGGTCACAGTCACAAACTGGTAATACAAAAAGCAAGACTTGATTGTAGGAAAATTTTTTTTGCCTTACGGGTGGTGCCAGTATGGAATTCACAGTCTGAAGAAGCAGTAACGGCCTCCTCTGTTGACTGCTTCAAAAAAATTATAAATTTAATCGACTTGTCAAAGTTTTTAAAGCGACCAGAGTACCGCGCAGTAAAATAAATATTTCTTTTTTTTTTTTTTTAATTTTGAAGTTTTTAATTTTTTTAACAATCTTTTTCTCTATTTTACTGGTATATAACAATGGCCTCCCAATCTTCACCTTTTTCCCCTCACCTGGCGATGCCATCGGGGACCTTTGAGTACCTGGCAGGTCTAACTCTTGCTGCCATGCAGTCGATACCCGAAAACCTTTCCTTTCCATCAACACTTTTCCTGGCCATGCTTCTTAATGTATTTTATTTTTTTATCTTTATGTGTTCCCATTTTTTTTTTGGAAATTTGATTGTCATTTTTTTGGCTGGCAGTTAGTGATCCGATGCGATCCTTACCAGACCAGTTGCTCCAGCAACAAACTATTTATTACTATAAGAAGAAAAGAGCTACTGCTTCTCGTAAGACACGTGCGACAGAAACTGCTGAACAGAGAAAAGTTAGGTTGGGGAAAATAGCCACTGCTATTACAAAGAAACGTGTGACAGAAACTTCCGAACAGAAAAATACTAGGTTGGGGAAAATAGCCTCTGCTATTACTAAGAAACGTGTGACAGAAACTACCGAACAGAGAAATACTAGGCTGGGGAAAATAGCCTATGCTATTACTAAGAAACGTATGACAGAAACTACCGAACAGAGAAATACTAGGTTGGGGAAAATAGCCTCTGCTATTACTAAGAAACGTGCGACAGAAACTATCGAACAGAGAAAAGCTAGGTTGGAGAAAATGGCCGCTGCTAAAAGAAGAAAATTTATGAAAGAAATTAATATTGAGATTCAATTACAGACGAGAATAACTACTAATGTGGTCTGTCCAACTGTTATACTTAGAATCGTAGCCTTTTCAATTGACAAAATAATGCATTTTGTGATCTTCTCCTTGCGTTTGACTTGCTCTACTAAAAATCATACCGCCTCAAAAGTCGAATATTTTTACATAAATATGGTGCTCCACTTATTATTAGATGTAGCATCGTGCAGAGTGATCCAGTAAAGGGCTTGAATCAGTAATCCTGGATGGGTGCCACGTTTTCGTTACCCAAGTAAACCTTCCTCAGACTGGATGATAAATTTTATTTTAGATAAACTGCAAATGTTGGGGAAAATAGCCTCTGCTATTACAAAGAAACGTGTGACAGAAACTACCGAACAGAGAAATACTAGGTTGGGGAAAATAGCCTCTGCTATTACTAAGAAACGTGCGACATAAACCGTCGAAGCTAGGTTGGAGAAAATGGCCGCTGCTAAAAGAAGATGCTAATCTAACTATTAAATTTTGAATCGTATCCTTTCAACTTAAGGAAGTAGAGCATTATTCTGTCTTTTCCTTTCTTCCTATATGTAGTACTGTTTCTACTTAAAATAAGCCAGGAACGCAAGTTTTTGGAATTTCCATTTTGTAGAAGCCTCCGAGAATGGGTTCGCCCGATTCACCTTTTAAAAGATAAGTTACTAGTTCAGTATTTTACACTATGCAAATCATGAAAACTTCGTTAGTAAAATGTTGGAGATATAATTTATCAAAAAAATTTTTTGACTTTAAAAATTCTGACTTTATCTCCTACGGCAAACTTGAGTTTTTTAGACAGTGACGTGGAGAATGTACCAGGAAATGCTATTCAGAACGACTTTGCCATTGGTCACGGCCGCTGCTTTGAAGATGGCTTCGTATCACTAGCTCGCATGCAGGTGAGCACGTGTTTAGTTCCATAGATTAGTTTATCGTAACTTGAAAAAAAAAACCATGATATATTTCAATGGGATGGCGTAGGTAAAGTTTCCCTTGGTAGGTGTTTCAACGATGATGGACGCGTACCGCTGTTTGAATCCTACGTTGTTGTCTAGTTCAGCATTACAGAAGACGCAGTGTCCAATGCCCAACACTGGCCGATCAAAGCCGCTTGCTCCTCCGAGCGTGAGTGAGTCCCTTCACTAGAGCACCGAACCCCGGATAATTTAACTCATCGATTTGTTTATCACCTTGATGGTATTTGATATTAGAAAGCAGGAACATGGGAACATATTAATCAAGGCCGCTAGACAGCGTCGGTAAGTCATCGTTCTTCAGCAACCTCCCTTTAATCAGGAGGTAGCTGTTGGAAACGTGCAGAAATAAATCTTGGTTTTCTACTTGTACGCGGAGTAATGAATATAGGTTGTTGAGATTGGTGCCAAGAATATGATTGTATTCATGGTAAGTGTAAGACTTTACCGATGAATCTTACACCAAAGGTTTGCTGATTTCAAGGAATCTTCTACTAAGTTCATTTTCTGGGTGTTGTTATAAATTTGATGACAATTTTGTTTGTAGGTGTCGAACCGTTTGTTTTCTTATTATTTGAGTTAAAATTAGGAAATAGTTATTTCCGCTTTTGTTCCAAATATAATTATGTTATCCTATTTTTTTTTTAATCTCACATAAAGATGCACCGTGAGCGTCTCTCCATTTAAATCCAATGGCTCGTTGGTCTGTAACGTGAGCCACACTATTAATATTTCTGATTAAGTTCTTAGTAACTAGGAGGTAAATTAAATTATGAGGGGACTCGATGATTTTGAAATCGGGAGGGGAATTGGGATAAAAGAAAAATTAAGTAGTCTGAGTGTCGCTGTTTAGGTAAGAATAGCCTACGATATCAACGTGGACTAAAATTGTATTTACACTCATAATATCGACAGTGTTTTGACTTTCTCGACTTCTAATATAGTTGCCCAAGTCAAACCCCAAGACTGGAGCCAAACTCTTGTCACCCATAAAGGATATTCCGTAATTCGGATCGGGAATTATTAAGTCGGTTCTTAAAGTGTTTAGATTCGGAAGAATTGTAATGGGTCCTTGCAGTGGCCCTTTGCATCTATCACTGATTTAAGAAATTTATTCAAATCCTCGATTTCGTAAGCACCGCAAGTTACGAGCACTTTCTGCCAGGAGGAAACAGCATCGGTTGTACACTTATTTTCGTTATTTTTTGAGGAGATGTTGTATAAGCTGTTAAAAGTGTCTAAATTAAGCAGAGCCAATTCGTATTTTTTTTTAGAATCTAAACGAATCGGCACAGGGCCGTAGCCAGGATTTTATGTTACCCCCCCCCCCCCCGCTACATTCATCACAACTTTTTTTAGACGAAACTTTGATTTTTTGTAAACAGTGTTCGTGTTGTCAGAACCATTGTAAAATTACAGTATCGCACTTCCCATACAATTAAACTCCATCCCCCCCCCCCCTCCTCCAACATTTTCCTTGAAGTACAATACACAATGACTGAAATCCACACTCACGGTTTGTAAGTCGTGGTCCGCCGAAACACTTTGAATTGTATGATTTGTATCATCACCACTTCTTGCTACTGCTATTTCAATAGCATGAAGTAATTGTGCAGTGAATTGCTAGCTACTTCTTCTTTCTTGCTTTTTTTAGCCTGCGACGCCATACTGCCAAACCAGCAATAATCAAACTGAAACTCATTGCTGTCAGCGTCGCGTGAAGCGGCTGACTTTGCAGATGGCAGCGCCGTCGCCGAAACATATCGCCTACGGAAGAGCATAGAGTTAGGAAATAATATCTTAACCTTTCTGGTGTCAATGAGCCCGTGAGTTAGCATGCGGTGTGGAGCTCCTCCATAAGAGTATAGTAATAAGAGTCATCTTCAAGCCAGAGGTGTGCACCGTAAAAAAAAATTTGGCGGTGGGAAAGATAATTTTTTTTCGGTGCGGCGGCGACTTTCACAAATTTCAAAATTTCACCCCACGCTATTGCGGGGGAGTGGCGGGGGGTGGGGGGGGGGGGGGCTGGCTACGGCCCTGAATCGGCATGTTTTGATTAATTCTCAAATCAGAGGCTTTGGCGGCGAGAATAATTAAACAAGAATCTATGATTCTGTCTTTTATTAAAAACTATATACTCTGAAAGAAAAAAAATGCAAAATCTGAAAAGGCAGACCAATTCCCCTGAGCTATCAACACACCTGTGATGAGAAATCTCCTAAAACTGGGTGGCCATAATGAAGCATTTGCGCTATTCTCACAATGTGAAAACTCATATAATTTTCAAAATATGAAAGCTCATGTAGCATTTGCACTCCTGATACCCTTTTCAAGCAACATACCGTCTGCCTTATAACCTTCCGCCTGCCTTATAACAGCTATGCGCCGATCGCATCCGCGCATTTACCATAGTCAAGTTCAACTGAGCCAGTAGGTTCGTTCCTCGCAGCGAAAAACGCAGCTGCTATCTCAGTTGGTATTGTTCCTAATAGGCAAGCCAGCGTTACCGCACTAAAACCAGCCACTATACCAGCGTGAACGCATTAATTGTGTCGTCACAAACCGGAATGATTCTTGTATTTTAAAATCACAATTTAACATTTTCTAGACTAGTGTCTTATAAGTTTGCTTCAGCGATCTATTGGAATAATTAATTTTAATTTTTACTGTATTAGTCTTTTAGAATATTGATCTCATAGTAATTATTAGCAAACGATTGAAATTAGTACTGCGCACACGCAAATAAAACTTCAAGGTCATTGCAGACGCGCAAAGGATTATATAGGAACGTGTTATATTATCTTACATTATAAACCAAAAGTCTCATAACAGAAATGAAGCAACGACGATCCCCGGAAGAAGAACCCCTACAATTTAAACGGGCGAGTTTGTCAATTCTTTGGCTAAAAGTTGAAACTGGTACGTTGTTGCCTTGAAACGAAGTTGAATTTGGCGCATTGTTGCCTCCAATAACAATTAGCTCTGCGCAGTCATCACAGAGGCATGTCTTAAACGACGTCATGCAGGAAGGATAGTTATTTTTTACACGGTACGGATTGCGCAAGCCAAAGCGATGAATTGAGTGACGAGGAGGGCCTGAATGGCAAATGCCCGTGTGTGGGGCAATGCGTTTAGGAGTTGGAAGTTCCTTAACGGGGAATGCCCATGTGTGGCACAGTGCTTCTGTTAGCCCTGCTCTTTAGAAAATAAAGAAAAAAATGCCCAGTCGCAGTTAATGTTCACGCAACACCGACCAAAAACTGGGAAACAACCACGGGCCAAACCAAACCACGGGCAAAAGAAATCTCCGGGCGAAGCCGGGTACGATGCTAGTGCTATATAGCTAACAATATTCAACAGAAAATCTCCTAGATGCCACATTTTGAACCGGATTTTTAGCAAGGGAAAGACTATCGGTAAGTAAATAGACCTTTGGGGCTGTACTTGATGTTGAAGGATCGAAAAAACTGGTGCTGGGAGGTATATCCCTTTGATGTTGACAATTCATCATTTTAATAATGTGAACACTCATATATGTATACATATGCACTCCTGAGACTTGTTAATTCGTCAACAGCCTAACAAATGTTAATTCGTTATCCTCGTTCTACGCATGTTCGGACATGACCGGCGTGTCGAGGCATGAAAATGACGAATTAGCAAATGACTAAATAGGAAGTGGCTTCATCCAGGGTTACGTTACAGGAAGTGACTTCATGGGCACTGCCATCTTGGTTATGACGTCACTTTCGGTTTTTATGTGCAACGTGTTGGAAAAATGATACCACGCCCACCGAAAGTGTCATAGGCGGTATCAAAAAGCACTTTTCCAATCTCCCCAGATTGAAGAAAACGAAAAAAGGTAGCAAACGGCACTTTCCCACCCTCCTCCAAAGTGATGTTCACCGGAAGTGACGTAATAGGAGGTAGCAAAAGGCACATTCCTACCCTCCTCCAGATTGATGAAAATTAAAAAAGGATGCAAAAGGTACTTTCTACCCTCCTCAGAATGACGAAAATGAAAAAGGTAGCAAAGTGCACTTTCTCACCCTCCTCCAGATTGACGAAAACCAAAAAGTGGGGGTAATGATGTCACTTCCGGGATGCAAAAAAATTGCAGAAAGCACTTTCCCATCCTCCTCCAAATTGACGAAAACTAAAAGTGGGGTTAAGATCTCACTTCCGGACTGCCATCTTGGACCTTCCCAGCCTCCTATAGATTGACGAAAACTAAAAAAAAAAAAAAACTAGGGGTAATGACGTCATTTCCGGGATGTAAAAAGGTAACGAAAAGCACTTTCCCACCCTCCTACAGATAACGATAACGAAAAAGTGGGGGTAATGACGTCAGTTCTGGTCGGGGGTGGGGTATATTAGGTTTACCAGAGTGACAAGTTGACAGTAGATTTGCCGGAGTGGGGGGGGGGGGCTATGTATGTTTGTGACTCAATATCGTATTTTGTCACTACTTATCAGAGTCACTTCCGAGACCGGCCAAACAAAATCTGATCACAAAATCCCGTCTGATCACAAAATCCCACTAACTGCCAGAGTGGACAACCTCCCGACATTGTGCGAGGAGGCATCAAGAATTTCCCTCAAATAAGTTTCCCAGCCCCAAGAATCCGGGCCCGGAAGGTCACCCAGTGAGAGCACACGAAAAGGTAGTGCCCCACTGTCTCGGGCTCCGTACCACACCTGCATATCGGACTGTAGAGTTCACTCGAAGATGATGCAACGATGCTTGGGCACGGGGACACATTGTCGTTGTATCGTTTTTGAGTTACAATTAAACACAAATCGCCGTCAATTATATTAAGGTAAATTGGAAATAAGCCACAGCGAAAATTATACACTAGAAATAACCTAAATCAGTAAGCCACCTTTATGCACTTACGTTTCGGTCTAGTGGCGGCCTGTTCACGGTTGTGACCTTAATAACGGGTTCAGTGATTTATCTTTATGCCAGTGGAGGATGTGGGCATAGCGGTTAAGGCACTATGCAAGTGGTCTGGGGGCGAACTGGGTAGCCGATTCGAATTTGGGTCATGCCACTCCGACGAAACGTAAGTGCATGAAGGTGGCTTTGATGGCTTGTTTCAAATTTTCTTGTTTTGAGTTAGCATTCTCAGCCATAGAAATCACTGTCTTTTTCGTGTAATAGTTACGAATATCTAGATGGGGTGGCTTGGGTTTGCAGTTGGGTGGTAGCTTGTTGCAAGTACTGGATTGCAGTTTATGTATTGTCATAGGTGTTGTTGTATTTAGCTAGTAAGTCGTTGAGCACGTGGCTACGGGCCGCAGCTCTGTACAAAACTCGTTCAAACTCGTTTTAACTCGTTGTTGAGAACCAAAATTAAATGGGCTTGGTTTTCGCTTAAACCTTCCAGTTTTAAACCATATGGTGGGAAGTATTTCGTTTTGAGGCATTCGGCCTCAAAATTGGGCGGTCGACATGACTGAATGACTTCATTAGTTTTTCATTGCGAGCTTCGGGAAGCCAGTTGATTCCGACATTGTTTTCCACAATTCTGATTGGTTGATTGATTTATTAACGAGTCTAAATGCTCTACAGAATCGTTCGTTCAATACTCAAAAAAAGGGTTCAACGGGTTTTAGCGTTCGTTGACCACTCCTGCCCGATACTTTACTTTATTTCAGAGCTTACAGGTCCACAAATCCATACGCTCTAACTTAAAAAACTACTCCTAACCAACTTAACAGTGTTAGTATCGGGTGAGCAGGTGATAAAGGTTGTGCTGTTCGTTCGGCTTAGGTGTTAAGTTAACACCTAAGCCGAACAAACAGCACAACGTTTATCACCTGCTGACCCGATACTGCATCCCGATACTGCATCTGCCCACAACAAAGCAGAATCAACAACGCATTGAGATGACATGCTAACTCTAGACACACGCTAGTGTATTTCTATCAAATAAATCTTCGGGGCAAAGCATGGGCGGAGCATGAACACGAATACGCATTTCTAATGTTCCGTTTTTTCGCAAACTAAATTCGGTGGACAGTGGACATACCGGACACATTTTAGACCAAACCGTATAACAATTATAATAAAAAGGACGCGGGAAAAAGCCAGCAAATTAACTGAACAAAAAAGCTTTAGAGTTCGTACCCCCATAGAACACACAGCTATGAAGGTACATAAATAAAAATAGATTACAGTTCACTCGAACGCAACTAACTATAATTTGAACTCCCTTCGATAACTCCCTTAACTATGCTTGTTTGTTTTACAAATTGTAAATGCACACAAAAAAAGCACATATAGCCACTCACACGAAACATACTTCATTTGTATAATACACAAATTAACCATACTCACACACATAGACGCATGCACACGCATGCACCGTGGAGGCACAAGCACAAACACAACAAACATTAAACATTTTAAAGGCAAACTGCGTTCAATTTGTGACAAAACTGTTGAGTAAAAATAGTCCTTGTTCCTTGGAACTGGAGTGCAAATTATAGTTCCTTGCTTTCGAGTGAACTCTAATCAAGTTTTATTTGAGTACCTTCAGAGATGTGAGTTGCATGGGGCTACGAGCTGTACGTTTTTTTTTTCTAAACGGCGAAGCGTTTTTTTTGATCAGTTAATAAGTCTGTTAAATAACATTGTTCGGTATCAATGCTGTACCTCAGCCTCTGTTGATTTCGTGGCTTCGCCACTCGCCGAGTTAACCCATCCAAGACCATTAAACTATCTGGCCCGATCTACAACGAATTAGAAGGCGTAGACAAAATGTGACGCCACGACTGTCCCATTTCTTGAGTTCTGTTCGGAAATTGGCAAATCGCATCGGTGATTTTTTTGTACGGAGAGTCACAACATCTATTGGCAGCTAATGGCGGTTTTCAAAATATAATTTTAATTTTATGTAGATTTGCGTGACAAATTTTTATTATGTATTAAAGTACTTTTAAATAGTTTTTAAGTTATCACTCAGCCACATTTAAGCTATTTCTCTGCGCTTGGAAAAAAAAGCGACACGTTCGTGTATCCAGAAAGTGTTGGAAGGTAAGGAACGTTGCGGTTTTTGCACGGACGGTGTCGACATAACGCGTCAACATAACGCTTCATCGCATAAGTGGCGTTTTCGGCGGCCATATTGCCAACCCAGTCTCGTAATGCTATTTTTCATCTAGAATCCGGCTAGTACTGGAGAGAGCCCTGACCCAACAAACAAATGACCAGAACCAGGCTACAATTAAACCCTTAATTAGCGCATGAATAATTTGTTAACACGCGCAGAGACTAGCTCACATGCATTCACTAAATCGGTGGCATTTTAAAAATAATTATAATAATAACAGTTTGGCAACAATGATCTATTGGTCGGTTGTTGCTAAGTACAGCCTTACTTGCTTTAAATCCGTTTTCGCTGGGTCAAGAGGAGTTGTGTTTACTTTTATTTTCCTTTGAGGTAAGTTATCTTAATTTAATTTCCATTAATTTTGACGTCGTATATAACTGGCTGCTACATGCATAATTATCAAATCCGTACAACAGTGCGGAATTAGTATTACTTAAACGATGGGCCCAACAAAACCATCCGTAGACTAAATTTCTCCAAGGAAGTATGACAAGATGTTCTTGTTGCGAATCCCAGAGGTGAAATTCTTGGGTAACGAAGTTGGAAGGTGATCAGATGACATCCTCTTTAATGGCAGGGTGAAAATATTTTAATTTTAAGATATGATGGTGAAGTATGATTGTAAGGTATGATTTTAAGGTATCACCAGCGATGATTGTGGAAGTGTTGGCCACCTTAATTTTGGGAAAAATTGCATTATGAAATTCGGGTAATTGTTTACATCTACGCCTTGTATTCCTAACATGTTGATCTGTTAAATGTTCCTTATTTGCTGAGCACGTCCGTTCCTTAAAGGTCTGCTGATTCTTTTTGCCATTACGTTTTTTAGTTGTACATCCAGCGATTTTTTTAATGCGTTGTGTTCTTGTGTTCAGTCACAAGTTAGGTTATTGATTTTGCGCGAGTTTCATCGGGAAAGGTACAAACTTCGGTTATTATTCGGGAGAACTAATTTTCTTGCTATTGCCTTAATTCACCAGCCCATCGATTCCTTTCATCGTTACGGTGCAGAAAATCGTAATGAAACTTGTGCAAACGCTTATTTATTTTTAAAAAGAAATATTAAACATGTTGAAACTCTATTCACAACCATAGTGAGAATACCGCCATACTTCGACATGAGATCAAGGTCGTTGTTAACGAAATGGTCATTTTTTCTCCAAATTACGTGCTTCGTTCACGCTGCATCGAACAGCACATTAGAATACGAACATGTTACATCACAAACCGCAACCAAAAATTTGTGAGGCCAGATATAATTAATGTTTACTAATGTTGTGGACGTAGTCAGGTTTTCATCTCGCAGTATTCTTATTAAAAATAAATGAGGTTTTGCGCTAGTAGGTTATGATTTTCTGAATCGTAAAGGCGAAAGTAACCGAATGGAATTAAGCCGATAGCACGTAAAGTAGTTCTTCCAAATAATTACCCAAACTTCATAGGAGGAATGTGTTTCTTAGAATTGTGACAAAGTAGTTGATCCCGTGAGCAGAATGGCCAATAATGTACCCTTATGCAGCGTAGTTTCCAAACTAATGTTATTTTGACGTTGAATATTGAATAAGGTCTGTTAGGAGCATAAGCTAGGATCAAAGCGTCCCGTCCGACTAATATTCATGGACGATAATAACCTAGACCCTATAAGAGATTGATTTGAATTGTGAACCAAATGTAAAAGGGTTAAAGTAATCGTTTATTAGCAGCAATATAGTTTGAACCGTGGAGAACCATTTTTGTTTAAGCTAATATTCGTACTCGTATTTTGTGATCTTCAGTCAAACTAATGCCCTGCCCCAAGCAATATTAATATTACAAACAAAAACGTAAAGTGTGCCGTAAAAAAGGGGATATATGATTGAAGTTTCACTTTACTTGTTAAAATGATTGTACATGGATAAAAATTGACGATTTTTAATTGAAATAATCAGATGTACACTTGAGAAAACTACATCTGTTTTAACTTTTAAGTACTTTTGTGGTTTGCGTTTTAAATATATGATTGGTAACACACAACAGCACTTAAACAGTTATATTTCGACCAAACTTGGCCAGATAGTAGACAGGTATGGAAGGTATATTTATACCAACTTTTATGAAATTCCTTGCAAGAGTAAACGTAGATAGCCACACATAAATTTGAAAACTATTCACTTTTTCTTGTTTTTCTTTGACACTGTTTCAGAAAAAAAACTACTGCACCTACCTAAAATCTGAAACATGTTCTAAGCCAGAAATTTCCTTTGGCTTCATCCTCATAGAGACTACTTTTTCGATTGGTCGATCCATTCCAGAGTTACGGGACCCTGGGCGATCATTTTGATTGTTTTACATTGTTTTAATCATTGTAACAAGGGGAAAATGCCATATCAGCAAACGCCAGCTGCAAGACATAAACTGAACAATAAAGAAATGTTAACAATACTGTTGAGCCACGCCGGGTCGTTCTTCGTGCAAGTGTTATGTCTGTGCTAACAAATTGATTGTTAATGGGAAAAATGAAAGAAATAGGTTCTTAGGCTTTAAGTAGGTTCTAGGTAGGTATTAAGCAGGTTTTGACATGTAGAGAGCGCATGACCATGGGTCAAGATTCTGTTAAATAAATTGAATTGAAAGAATCCTTGTTTCCCCTAACGCATATAGTTTTAAACCAAACTAAGAATGGCGTATTTATTTCATAGCTTCAAGCTTTCAGAGGTGAGCTGAATTGTTTCAAAGTGGGAAGCAACAATCGACTGCATGCATAAACCTTGGTAGCGCGACGCGATAGCCATAAAAAAAGGTACAAGGATTAAAAAAAAAACGTCACGTTTGCCATAAAAAGGGGGTTATATGATTGAGGGTTCACACAATATATTAAAATATAAAAATTACTTGTTAATATGTACACAGAAGATTAATAATTTTTAATTGAAATAATCAAATGCACAATTAAGAAATTGCATCTGTTTAAGTGATTTTGTGTTTGTGTTTTAAATATAATAAATAATAATAATATAATAATAAAACATTGTTCACCCAGCAAACTAAGCTGGGAGGGCAACGGAAGGGGATTGGTCCACTGACACCGTTCCCATGCTAAATGGGTCGCTTCAAGAAAATGTGGAGGGGTTCTTGTGAAAGTCTAAATCGAAAAGTGGACAAAGAGTTAGTATTTACAGTCTCCCAACCCAGGGCATTCCACATATGAACTACTCTCCATGAGAAAAGGTTTCTTCGACATTCCAAACGAGCAGAGGGAAGGGAAAGTTTCCAATTATGGCCTCTAGTACGCCCTATGGTCCTAGCCATGGTAAGGGAAAGGTAAGGGAAGGGAACGTCCAGCTGATCTTTGAGAATCCGGTAAGTTAGTATAAGCTCAAGAAGTTCAAGTCCAAGCATGGTAAGGGGGACTTGGTAAGGGGTATCACGAAGGCCTGGCAACCTTTTTGCGAAGCACCTCTGGACTGCTTCAATGGAATCAATATCACGCAGGAGAAAAGGTGACCAAACAGGTGTTGCGTATTCCAGAAGTGGGCGGACAAACACCTTAAAAGCCCACACTCGTGTAGCAATATTAACCGACTTGAAACACCTATCGACAATAGCTAGACGTCGGTAGGCAGCCAAATAAATCTGGCGGATGTAGGAAGATGATTTAAGATCACCAGTAAACAAGATTCCCAAATCTTTTACAGAATCACGAGAAGGGAGTAATTTATTGTCAAGAAAATAAGAGTTTTTCTCGAAACAAGCACCAACATGAAAAGAGTGGCATTTGTTAACAGACAACGGGAGTTGCCAACATTTAGACCTGCAGTCCAAAGTATGGATCAGAGACTCAAGGTGAAGGGAAAGACCAGGAGAGGGGAGAGCAGCACCGATCTTTAAATCATCCGCAAATTTATACCCGAAGGCATTGGGATTATCGAGATTAAGATCATTAAGGTAAATAACAAACAAAAGTGGACCCAAAACAGATCCCTGGGGGACCCCACAAGGAACTGCCCGTGGTGCAGAAAAGGTGTTGTCAATTTTGACCCTCTGGGTGCAGTTACGGAAAAAGGCAGCTATCCAAGTTTCGAGGCCACCCGAAATACCACATTTCTTAACCTGGAGAAGTAACTTACTGTGGACAACAGATTCAAAGGACTTCATGAAATCGAAGTAAATAATATCTGTATGAATGCCCAGGTCGAGGGCACCCGACCAATGGTCAAGAACAAGTAAGAGCTGGTGGGTAGATGATCTACCCGACAGAAAGCCAAATTGGTCGTCACGAATCACTGAGTGTTCCTTAAAAAACTCGAGGATATTATTGCAGATAATGGATTTCATGATTTTACATGCAGTACACGTAAGGGCAATGGGTCGGTAGTTTGAGGGGTCAGATGCAGACCCCTTCTTAAAAGCCGGGACAACGATGGCCTGACTCCCAAGTAGTTTGTAGAATGCCCTGTGAAAAGGAAAGGGAAAAGATTTTGGTAATAGGGTAGCAGATTTCCGAACAAAGACTTTTAAGGAGAAAAGCAGAGAGACCGTCTGGGCCAACAGATTTACTGGAATTAAGCCTATTTAAAGCAGCAAAAGTGTCTGAAACTTTAAAGGAAACCTGTGAGCAGGAGGATGAAACAACTGGGGTGTTTACCATGGGGGAAGGTAAGGTCATTATTGTCAAAAACAAAGTTAGAAGCAAAAACCTCACTAAGTGTTTCAACCTTACTGCATGTTTCTGTAATGAAGTCAGTGCCCACCTTAAGGGGGGGAAGTGAGCAAAACGTGGAAATGACCCTACGATAGTGCTTAAAAAGGGCCAACAAGTTTCCCTTGCGAATCGTCCTTCCATCTCCTTCACTAAACCAGGCCTCACTGGCCAGGGAGTACTGCTTGAGTGCTGTGTTGTAGGCAGACATTTGTTTATGGTACACGGTTTTTTTCTAAGATGTTTCCAGAGTCTAAGTTTGGTATTACGTAGGCTAATAAGGTGTCGAGGAAAACGGTCAGCAGCAGCAGGAGCTGGACGACAAGGAGAACAGGAGAGGGTTATGCGACCTGAGAGGATAGCACAAAAACACGACCAAGCAGCTTTCGTTGAAAGAGGGATTCGAAAATCAAACCATCCCAATCAACAGACGAGAGAGACGATTTCACCTGGGCAAAATCAATTTTCCCCCTTGGTAAGTGAGGGAGGGGATTGCCTGAACCCCCAGCCCCACACCCCAAATTAACCGAGAAGAGAACAACACAATGATCACTGTTACCAAAATGCGCACCAACGGTGACATCGAAGATAAGTCGTAGGTCGTGTGTAAAGATAAGGTCCAGAATGTTTTCCCCTCTGGTGGGATGGTCAACTAGCTGGTAAAGACCCAGGGGGGTGAAAAGTTCAAGAAATAACCGGTGGTGAGAATCTCTGGCTGTATTATGGTCCCAATTAACAGAAGACAAATTAATATCCCCAAGCACAATGTAGGAGTGCCCTGGACTGAGAGAGCGTTTAATAAAGGAACATAAGTTAACAATATCCGGATCGGATCTACTAAGTGGCAAGTAACAGAGGATAAATGTATGGTTAAGATCTGGTGCCGTCGCAACGATACCCTCCACACTCTCAGCAATCTCAACCAAAGCCAGAGGTACGGAGGAACGGTGAACCAAGAGAAGTCCCCCACCCCGATTACCCCTGTCACGCCTAATTACAGAGTATGGGGACGGGCCAAGCAAAATGGCATCAGTAAACCCTGGAATAAGCCAGGATTCCACAATAAAAATAAGATCATACAATCCACGAAAAATCAGCTCCTAAAACACAACAGCACTTGAACAGATGCAATTTTCTCAATTGTACATTTGATTATGTCAATTAAAAATCATCAATTTTTATCTGTGTACAAATTAACAAGTAATTATAATATTTTAATATATTGAGTGAAACTTCAATCATATAACCCCCTTTTTTTACGGCAAACGTGAAGTTTTTGTTTGTAATCCGTGCACCTTTCTTATGGCTGTCGTGTCGCGCTACAATGGTTTATGGATGCAGTCGATTGTTGCTTCCCACTTTAAAACAATTCAGTTCAGCTCTGAAAGCTAGAATCTATGAAATAAATACGCCATTCTTAGTTTGGTTTAAAACTATATGCGTTAGGTGAAACAAGGATTCTTTCAATTCAAGTTATTTAACAGACTCTTGACCCATGGTCATGCACTCCCTACATGTCAAAACCTGCTTAATACCTACTTAGAACTTACTTAAAACCTAGAACCTATTTCTTTCATTGTACCTATTAACAATCAATTTTTTAGAAAAGACATAACACGTGCATGAAGAATGTACCTGGCGTGGCTCACCAGTATTGTCTATGTCTTGCAGCTGGCGTTTGCTGATTAGCATTGTTCCCTAGTTACAATGATTAAAACAATCAAAATGATCGTTCAGGGTCCCGTAACTGCGGAATGGCTCGACCAATCGAAAAAGTGGTCTCTATGAGGATGAAGCCAAAGGAAATTTCTGCCTTATATCATGTTTCAGATTTTAGGTAGGTGCAGTAGTTTTTTTCTTGAAACCGTGTCAAAGAAAAACAAGAGCAACAACAAGTGAACAGTTTTCAAATTTACGGGTGGCTATCTCTGTGTACTCTTAAACGGAATTTCATAAAAAGTTGGTATAAATATACCTTCCATACCTGTCTACTATCTGGCCAAATTTGGTCGAAATATATTGAAGAGGAATAGAGAAATTAATAGTTTTATTTTTAGTTTAAATAATAATTTTTTTACTTTCATTTTAATTTAGTATGTTGTACATCGCCATAATAATAATACAATTCACCACAAGAGTGGTAGTATGTCAGATGGGTGGTGAGCCACTTGGACTGTTCCTTGAATATTTTGGTAAAGTATGACTAGTTTGTCACAATCGGACGCATAAAAAAATTAATAAGGTCTGGATGCTTAAGGAGTCGCTTAAAAGAATTTAAATTTGGGGCATCTACTAATTCTGCTGGCTGAGCGTTCCTGATGGTGATCGACAGTCGGAACCAGAAAAGGTTTCGCCAACAGTCAAGTCGGGAAGCCGAGATTGAAAATTTCCAGCCATGGCCATGGGTGTTGATACTTAGTGGGACCAAATCGAAAAAAGAAAGATCGATACCAACTAAACCGTGAAAGACATTACTTTTAGGAGGTCAAATTCCAATCTACGAAATTCCGAGTGTTTCGAGGCCAGACTTGCATAGTTTTTCCTCATAGCTAAATTATCTGAATCCTGGGAGTGTCTTTTTGAATCGCCTCTGCACGGGTTCAAGAAAGTCGTAGTTTCATAGGATCATAGTTTCCAACACGCAGGGTGTGGCATTTGTGGATAGAGAGTGGAAATCGCTGTATATGGGACACTGCACAACTTTAATGTACGTTTGCCACCAACAGATAGATTTTCAGATCCAATATTCGATTCGTCGGAAAATGTATACCCGAAACTGTTTGCCCCGTTAACGTCAAGATCATGTAAGTAGAGCAAAAAGAGAATTGGGCCTAGGACAGATTCCTGTGAGATGCCACTTGGAACACTTATCTAGGATGAGGTTGTTTCGTCCACGATTACCAGCCAGGAAAGATACTAGCCACCTGCTAAGGTCACCGGTAATACCACATCCCTTCAATTTCAAGAGGAGTTTTCGTTGAATGACAGACTCAAATGCCTTTGAAGTAGACCGATCATTCCCTGATTCCGCGCGCTCGTACATCTGAGTACAGCCTGTAATTGGTGGCTAGTAATCATGAATCATGGATGCGAGTGTACACAGGCATCATTGTCATTTAAGGCCAATTGAATCAAACTCTTGAAACAGGACATAATTTAAGGTGGCACTGTGTAAGTTTTTTCCCATTAGAAATTGTTGTCATAATAATCAGGTTTTTGTCTTGTGATGTCAAGTCATCTAGCCTGGAGACGAGTAGCCAGAGGGCTCTGTTGTGCTAACGGCAACAGAAATATGGATGCTTAGAAGATAGTGTAGGCTTTTAGAAAATTGATACATGCGCCTTCCCTAATATCAAGAGACTAAACTATCTCGATTTAAGCGCTACATCATGTCAATGAAATAGGCGCTCATTCCTAAAATTATATAGCTTCCTAATTTAATTACTATTAACTCGTGGCATAGAATTCAGTACGTTCTGTTAGTGATGGTACTTTGCTAACAATGGTCGTAACTTTTTTGTTGCACTGGTCTCCTAACAAGAGGAAACCAGTGTCCTTTAATTAAGGGACATCTTCATGTTTATTCGACTGAATTTTATTTTTTTAGACAACTTTTTTCCAACTACCGGGAGTTTTCAATGTTTCTCTGTCGCCCCACATTGGTCGTCCATTGTTGATTCCGTAAATTATGGGTGTTTGACGCCAATTCATCACCCAGTGTATTGTACCATAGGTTAATTTTTCTTTTATGATTGAAAGCAGAGATCTATTTGTAAGCTTCTAATGCTTATTCTAAATCTGAAAAACATTATGAGGAAAAAGAACATTTTGCCGGCCCCCAGTCAGGCTGTCTAAAAATGGTTTCTTTTTGCCTAAAACATACTTAACCTGGTAATTTAGCATTACATTGTCCCAATGTGATGTTTCCCTGGAGGTTACTTCTGGTTCGCAGACGCCTGCTTGTATATCCCACCGCACATGCGCGGCGTGGTTCTTCCTTATAAAAGCGACAGCGCACACGCTATCGGCATTCATTTTACTCTCAGTGTGTCAGGCGGTGACTCGAGAGGGGAGGCAGGGCGGGAGTTACGTTAAGTATGTTTTAGGCAAAAAGAAACCATTTTTAGCCGGCCTGACTGGGGGCCGGCAAAATGTTCTTTCTTTATTGCCACAAAAAGTTAACCTGGTAATTTAGCATTTCCAGTTGACCTCGTCAAAGCTGGTGGCGGGCACCGCCTGTACGAGCGCCCCGGGATGCAAGCAGGCTTTCCCCCATGAATTCTTTACTTGTAAGAGAAAAATTCGCACTTTATTCAGAACAGGGAAGCTTAACAGGAATCTGGTCTCTTTCGTAGAAATTGGTGGTCCTGAAACGGACCGTTGTCCGAGGGTCTTGCTTCTAGCTCGATGGAACTTGCTTCCCTCATAGATCTTGCTTCTGCTTCGTTCCGAGTGCTTAAGGGGGCTTGCTTAACAGGGTTTGTTTCCAACGAGGTTCGAGAGGGCAGGGAATGTTATGGGTTTCGAAGGCTCGGAAGGTTTTTGCATTTTGGCTCTGAAGGACGATCTGGGGAAGAGTGACGGAGAAGTTCGGGCCGAAGAGGCAGTATGCCGGCTCCGCAGAGAGGGCTTGGATCTCGGAGCATATTAGTCTTGCTGCCAGGGTCACGAGGAAGACAGTTTGCGGGTCATGAGGTGGAGGAAGCTGTCTTGCATGGGTTCGTAGGGGTCCTCCATTAATGATTGTAAGACAATGGAAAGGTCCCACTCGGTTATGGAACGTCTTGTAGTAGGGCAATCGTTTTCGTACGAGCGCAGCAAGGCAGAAATTCGGTAGTCTTCAAGTAGGGCGGTGTGACCAGCGGCTTTGAAGACGGAATTTAATGTGCATCGATAGACAAGGATAGTGGAGCCTTTGAGTTTGTCGATGTTGAATAGGTCACCGAAGAGAGGGGTTGATTGGATTTGTACGTTTTGCGATACACCAATGAATCCATTTTGACCAGTGGCTGTCATACATGCGGTTTGTTGATTCCCTGGTTGCTTTAGATGCGATGCGTTCAGCCTCTTCTTGATGAATTCCAGCCTTTTTGAGGAGTTTATGATAGTAGCCACCCGTGGAAGTTTAGGATTTGAAGATTCGGGTGTAGTTTTGTTCCTTTCTGTTGTGACAGAAGATCTGGTAGAAGAGGGAGACTTCTTGGAGTGTCGACTACTAGGTTTAGGAGGAGCGGGAACCAAGCCGCTGATGGCCAGAGGAGGGCTATTAGAATGAACAGACTCTGACTTTCTTCTATTTTCCGAAGTACATGTGGAAGTAGCTTGAATGGTGGAAATAGGTAAGCAAACAGGTTGTGCCATGGAAACGTGAGTTGTCTACTGCTATTGCCGAGTCGTCGGGGATCGGGCTGATGTAGTGGGGAAGTCTGGCATTGTGCCTCGTGGCGAATAGGTCCAGCATTGGTCTGTCCCAGATGTTGAAAAGAGATTCGCAGATGGATTTCTTGAGGCACCATTCACCTGCTGGTGGTTTCTGGCCAACCAGAGAGTCTGCAACCACATTTCTGTTGCCTGGGATGTGAAGTGGCAGAAGGGTGATGATGTGTGGGATGCACAAATTGAAGATTTCTGCGGTTAGACTGTAGAGGAATCTTGATTTCGTCCCGCCTTCTTTCCTGATGTAGGCCAAGGCTGTTGTGTTGTCGGCCTAGATCGGCATGACTTTGTCTTGGATTAACGGAAGAAAGTGTCGAAGGGCTAATAAGATTGCTCATAGTTCCAGTAGATTGATGTGATCTTTGTGAGTGGCAGGCCAGAGGCCAGAGATTTCCAATTTGTTTAGGTGTGCTCCTCAGCCAGTTCTTGATGCATCTGTGAAGATTAGGAGGTCGGGTGGAGGCTCCTGTAGAGGGAGAGATTTTGACAGGTTTGTTACGTCGGACCAGAGGAGGGATTCGAAGGGGAAGTCCTCGTTGAATGGGATCTGTCTGTCTGGATTGTTTTGGTCAATGGAATGATTGTCTATCCGGTAGTGATGGAAGGGTCTTACCATCCATCGTCCATAAGGAACCATTGGGCCATTGCGCCCATCTTTCCGATGAGGGAGTTCAGCTTCCGGGCGGAGAAGCTTGGTTGGAGACGGAAGAGACGGATGTGATGTAGGAGGTCTTCTATGCGTTCTGGTGACAGGGAAATTGATGCCGACCGAAGGCCGAAAGCGGCTCCACGGAACGTGCAGACTTGTGCTGGGAGGAGGCGTGATTTTGATAGGTTTTCGCTAAAACAAAGACTGTTCAGCAAGGAGATGATCTTGTCCCTGTCGAGTTCCAGTTTGAAGGGATCTGGGTTGTTGAGGGCCCAGTCGTCGAGATAAGCATTGGCCTGTATTTAGTGTTGATGAAGGTTCGCCAGGATTGGTTTTAGAACTAGTGTGAAAGTTCTTGGGGCTGAATTTAGGCCGAAGAGGAGTCAGCGGAATTCGTAGACTTTCCGGTCGTTGATGAAACGAAAGTAATGGGTTATTGCCGGATGAAGGGGGACATGAAGGTAAGCGTCTTCCAGATCGATGGAGACTGCCCAGTCGCTTTTCTTGAACGATTGGCGGATGGAATTGAGAGTTTCCATTTTGAAGTGTTCGTTGTGAATGAACTTGTTAAAAGGTTTCATGTTGAAGATCAGACGAAAGCCTCCTGATTTCTTGGGGCGGGTGAAGAATGAACTGTAAAAGCCTGGGCCCGGGTTGAGGAGTTGTCGAATCGCCGTTTTCCGCAGTAGTTCCGATACTTCGTACGACAGGGACGGAGTCGTTTGGGGCGAGAAGTCCCATGGAGGTGATGGCGACAGCGGCGGTTGATGTTGGAACGTCTGATGAAAGCCATGTTTTATTATCGCTAGGATTTCCAGGTTGGGAGTCAGTTCTCGCCAGGCTGGGAAAAAGTGACGTAGTCTGGCCCTGACAGGTAGACCAGCTAGGCACAAGGCGTCATTGTTGGTTTCTGTGGTAGTTGCTTCTACCCCCGGGAGGTAAGACTGCTCCTTCGGTCGGGGGTGGCGGCGCGTTTCTGTTGGGAGCGTTGGCCGGAGCGGGAGCGAGGAGTGTCAGTCCGAAAGGGCTGCTGATTCCGCTGCTGGGAGGCAGCAGTGTCGTTCGGGCGGTTGGAGATTGATGACGCCGTGTTCTTGTGCCAATCGTCTGGGGGACGAGGGTTAGATTGTTTTCCTTCGAGAACGGGCGGTTTGAGGACGTGGATTGCTTTTGCGGTTTGGGCTTACTCGAAACGTCAAGGTGAGGAGCGAGTGTCGGAATTAACCCAGGAAGAGCGTGTCTGACTCAGGGATCAGTTGGTTTCTGAGTCGGTGTCGTGTGGAGACGTTTAGGTTGTTTGCGGACGACAAGGCTATGTCGCGGAGGAGAAGGGAGTTGTTGAACAGCGCTCTCATTGCCCGGTTCATGGCGTGGTATGTAGCGAAGTTGGCTTTTTGGAAGACCTGAGAGATTAGGGACGACAGGTTCTTGATCTCGTCTGGAGTGACATCGGAAGAAAGCTTTTCACATAGGGCGTTAATGGCCGTGTACAGGACATCTGCTTGAGAGGCCGCGCGTAAGCTTAGCCAAAGGCATTTGTCGTTTTCGTACAGAACGAAGGTTGGGACGTCAGCTTTCTTGGGTATTGACAACAAAGTCCCGAAATCCATTTTGATTTCGCTTCAAACAAACTCGCACTCCGAGTAAGTGTCAAAGTTGCGGGGGTTGGTGGCGCCGTCTCCAAAGGATCGGAACAAGCTGTTTTCGCGGCTAGGTCGCGGCGTAGGAGGTTCTTTGTCGAGGAGAAGGGGATCGCCTTTGCCGAGTAGGGAGCCTTCGATACAGAGGAGACACGTTAGGAGTGTCGTTGATTGACCCAGGAGGCAGCGGGGCTTGGTGTCTTTGTCCCGTAAGGCAAATCCAAGGCCTGTCTTTAGGCCACGGTTGATGACAGGGGCATCCGACATCTGGGTGGGCTTGAACAGGAAGCAGTCCGGAACTGTCTGCTCGACAGTCTTTAAAAGAACTGCGAGCGACAGGATGGATTCATCGGGAGTGTCGTCTGGGAACCTGATACGTTTCTCGGCAGCAGGGGCGGGTGACAGAGGGTGACGCGACGACAATGTGTCGTCCGACTTGTGCTTGGGTGCTGTAGCCGGAGGAGACGCGGCACGCTTGTGCCCTTCGTGGCTTGATGTGGACACAACCCAGTCCTGGGTGCAGGCCTTGCCCACCGATGACGTGCAGGAGGGAGGTGGCATCGGATTGACTTGGAGGTGACGGACTGTGTCGTGTACGATTTCCCATACGACACTGCGACTGACGCTGCTGAGGCCTTTCCGGGAGGAGTTGGATGACAGGTCGAGCGGCGAGTTCCGGTCAGGAGAGTGGATAAGTGTCGCACGGCGGAGGTTCCGCTTGGCTGCACGGTAGGAGTCCTTGGCGACTTGAAGGTCGTGCTGGAGGGACGACAGGTCCAGCGTGGCGGGAGGCTGCGTGCTCTGGCCCGGGAGGAGTGGAGAGTCAAGCGATGCGACAGCTGGAAGCAGACATGACATCAAGAGGTGTCGTGCGGGCTGGGTCATAAGCGGCGAGGTCGAGGGCGGAAGCCCAACGGCTACGAAGATCAGTGTCGGATGAAGGAGGAGCTTTCGAAGCGGTGGCCTTCTTCGGCGAGGAAACCAATTTTCCAAACGACAGTCGGGGAACCGGGGAGCGTTCTGGCGTGGAGACACCTCTGGAGGAAAATGAATGCCGATAGCGTGTGCACTGTCGCTTTTATGAGGGCGAACCGTGCCGCGCATGCACGGTGGGATATGCAAGCAGGCATCTGCGAACTGGAAGTAACCTCTATGGGAACATCACATTGGGACAATGTAATGCTAAATTACCAGGTTAAGTTATTTTGACAATAAAGAAACTACTTTTTAGGTATTACATAAGATATTTAGTAGATGCGGCATCATGAAATTGAATGTAAAACCAATTTTTCGATAATTATAACTCTATTTTTTTAAGCTCAAGATTTGGATTTACATCCTGAAACTGGTTCCTATTTTCACTTTTTTTGTAAACGTTACATACAATACTTTTATCGGGCCAGTCCTCGTAGTCATACATTTTATGCGTTTTTCAGTTTACTGAGTTTCATTTACAAACCGACGACACAAAGATGCAGCTAATTCTATTGTTTGGACTCACTGTAATAATGCTGGCCCACCTTTCAGGTAAATCTTATCTTTAGCTTGTTTGATTTTGCTATCCCTGTAATTATTTTTAGTGCCATCCGGTTGGCATGACATCCATAAATAGTACAGCACAACTATAACTAGATTCCTGCCACAGCTTTCTAGCAACAACTGGGCCCGTGTTGGAACTATTGTATACAACTATTAAAGTGTACTAAATCTTGTATGAAAATTAAGGAAAATGAAAGTGTGTTGAGGTTTGATACAGTGGTGTAGTGGCAAAAAAAAGTAAGGGAGCGCTTCACCCCAAAAAAGTAAGGGAGCACCGCTCACTCGCGCTCCCCTCCCCACCCCCCGACTACATCACTGTTTTGATATACATACATTGTTCCTTGTGCTGAGTTAACACATTTCCAAATATTTTAATAATAATGGGAAAAAAGCAAGTATGAAAAGAATCTTCAGCCTCATTACATGATTTTTAATCTGAGCATTGGAGCAGCCTAAGTTTTCCATCCATTGCCTCTTGTCAATGAAACTTTGGCTGAGCTGCTTATCGGTAGAGGAAAAACTTTACAAAAAATCGTACTAAACCTTAGGCCGCATTTAGGCACAAGATCTTCACTCCCCGAAAGCTATTTGCTTGTCTCATTTTTTTTTGTACTGCAGCAGACTTTTTTTTTTTTTTTTTTTTTTTTTGCAAAACACGCTTTGCACGCATCATTGCTATGGTTACTTGCATAAAGACATTAGATAATAAGCCACATTTCTCTTTAAAGACGAAAAGCGTTTCGCATAATACGCTCCGATTGCATCGTTGCCATTATTACTAAGTAAAAACATTAAATAATAAAGCAACATTCTCTTTAACACTTTGTTGCCCATTGGTACATCCGGTTTGTTCAGAATTTTTTTTTATTAGGCACTAAAAGAACCCGAAAATATTTTATTTTTTCTTTATTTTAGAACCAAAAAAATACAGCGTGTCTACATATGTGGACATTGGGCATACGAAGATGTCCCAAGGAAAAATAAAATTTGCTTCTTTACTTGCCTGCCCACGTTATACTGTGCTTAAATAACACCATGATAGTTTCTAAAGCATGAGGTAACCTAAACCTTGCATTTAGAACACTGAAAACATGTTTTACTTTTCTCCAGTATTTCCAACTGGAATATTCTTATGTTTATCAGTGTGGTTGATGACTTTTAATTGAAATTTTATCCTCCACAATATCTTTGCCATCGTTATCTACAACGTCTATATTATTTTCTGCTGAAAATTCATTTTCATCCTTCTAAATGGCCTTCATTTATTATTAAGTTATTCTCACTGTTACAAGCCAATTCAGTTTCTCTTTTATGTGCCCATTGTCTACATTTATGGACAAGACCATGAACCACAAATGACCAATGTCTACATTAGTAGACACAAGGTTTTTACAATAAGTTTTACCTACTAAATCTAAATAACAGCTGCTGAAAACTTTGTGTCCAGGTACTTTGATCATTTTTAAAGCTAAACATCGCCAACAATGCCTTTACAACTTAAATATTGTACATTACCTGACAAGTTGTGAACGTGTGCATACGTGGGCGTGATTTTGCTGGTTGCCTGTATTTTGACCTCTTTGTTTACATTCTTAGAGAGTTGCTGCCCTCTAGCGGGAATTTTTAGAAGTTAGTTTGTCTTCATATGTGCACATTGGGCCAATGAGGGTGGCTGTGTGTGCAATACAGGATTCAGGAAAAAATAAAAGAAAATTGTCTACTTTTGTAGACAATGGGCAACAAAGGGTTAAAGACCAGAAGCGTGTCGTGAAACACGCGCTGCACGCATTGTTGCCAGGTTACTATGTAAAGACATTGGATAAGAAAGCCATTCTCATTAAAAACGAGAAGTGTGGCGAAACACGGTCCACATGCATCGTCGCCATGGTTACTAAGTAAAGACGGATTGTGATGTCCTAGGCGGAGACACACCTTAGCCCAGCGTGGGCACCAATGGTAATAAACACACGGACTACCAGAGTGTAGGCTAGCGAACTTCCTGTTTACTTCTCTTTAAATACAATTATAACAGGAAGTCATGTGATGCAACTTAATACAATATATAATTATAGAAGAGCCTATTAGTAGTTAAAGGGGTATCTTGGTAGGGTTAACATATTGACATGAAATTGATGGCTGCCATTGTGGAGCACACAAGTGACGACTCCACAATGCAGCGAGCGAAAAAAAAAACAGAAAAAAAAAATACTCTAAGCCTAGCTGGAAATAAAATCATGATTACGAAGGCAAGATGTATTTTTTAGTGCACTACCTATTTTTAAAGAAAGATACATAATTTTTCGCTTTCGAGGAAAAACTAAGCACTATTTTTGAAAGCTGTTTTACAAAATAACGAACTAAAGATGTACATGATTAAGCAAAAAATTAAACATTAATAAACTGGCTGAAAACTTGCCAGTTTTAAATTTCTGTTTTGGTTTCTGGAGCAATTTTACAATAAATTTTAATGTTGTTTTAATTTTCGTAGCCTTTTTTGGTTAATTTTCTTTTTGCAGCAACCGTTTCTGCAGCTGAAACGCTACAGCGTTGCTGTGGACAAACATCTGCAGTGGATTAGGCTTCACCGGAGTGAGAATTGCGGCTCCAAGCAATTTTTTGTTCCGATGTCGGAAGTATTTATGTACATGAAAAGACAAAAAAGATACAAAGAGAATAAAATCGTGAAATCAATTTTTCACACGAACAACAAAATACACTTACATTTTTACCTAATTTTAAAGGTGGACATTTTTAAAATTAACTGAGCCGATTCTCTGCACGAACAACTAGGGGACAAAACGTTTTAGCGTTACTCGCTACAGTTTAAAAAGAACTATCATTTAATTCACATATAACGGATTACAACAAAAAAAAACGAAGAAGTTGTAGCCAAATGGTAATTTTGCAAAAAAACTACAAATTGAGCTTGTCTGGAGCTCTACGCAGTCTCTTTGAACGTTGAGCATTTTGAAGCTGCGCTGCAATGTCAACCTGTGTTGGTGAAAGCACAACTTTGCGTTTATTCGGATTCGGTTTCGCTTTTTTGTTAGCATGACCTGGCTTCGGTGGTGATTGCTTAGTGGACGGTGACGTAATAATCGATGGAGATTGCGACCTTTCTGGCTTAGAATTTCCTTCAAGAGGGGCGCTGGTAGTAGCCAAAGGTGATTGGTTATTTACGTTAGCAGACTCATCCACTTCGTGTGTGTGGGGTAATTTCGCTGGAGATTTCCTGCCACCTGGTGACTTGCGATGTAAATTCTCAGGTGATTTTTCAAGCTGTTGGATTGGTGGAATTTTCCCTCAGTAACGGAAATTGACTTTCTGGATTGGCCGAGAGATCGACGCTCAGGAACTACGTCAGCGAAACTTGGCTTTTCACGTTGTTTGCCGCCAAAAGACATGCGTTTGAAATTTGAGTGATGTTGCTCATTATTATTCACGAAAGAATTACTGCTTTTCGCCGTCGAAACAAGTGCGTTTGGAGGCTGTTCTGGATAATCATTTTCCGCGGTATGTAACCTTAGCTGTTCGCGATGTTTGCGAATCGTATTACCGTTAGTATCAACGATAGTATAGGACTGATTTTCACATTTTTGGTTAACCATACCGACTGACCATAGCCTGTCATTTGTTGTTGAAAAGTCACGATACCAAACCTTTTCACCTATTTGATACGTTTTCAACTCACGATGGTGGGTGCTCTGTACTTGTTTTAATTGTTTACGGCGTACGGCTGCAATACGGTCAGGGAACAATAAATCCAGCCGAGACTTTAATTCTCGGTTAAAATATAATTTTCCGGGTGTTGCTTGCGTGGTAGCGGAGATAGTGATTCGTGCTGATAACAAGTAGGAATTTATACTCTCTTGAATAGTAGACCCCTGTCGCCGCGCGGCCTTGTAGACTCTCTTGAAATTACGGACGTATACCTCAGCCAAACCGTTGGTCCAAGGCGCAAAACTTGGCCCGGTCATGTGCCTAATTCCGTTGGATTTTAACCAATTTTGGAATTCTGCGGATAAAAATTGGGCAGCATTGTCCGTAACTAAGCTGTCCATTAAACCATATAAAGCTATATGATTGTTTAAAACGTCAATGACACGCGCGGACGTTGTTGACTTCATTTTATGCACAAAAGGAATTTTTGAATGTGCGTCTACAAGAATGAAAAACATGTAATTGTCCATTGGGCCCAAAAAATCAGCGTGTAAGCGATTGTTGGGTTTTAGTGGATATTCCCACGTATGCTTAGGACCTGACGTTTGAGTATCTTTATACTCTTGACAATTTTGGCATGATTTGACTTTATTTTCAATGTCAGAGTCAATCTTAGGCCACCAGACTTTTTGTCTAGCTAAACTTTTCAATTTAACTATGCCTAAGTGAGCACTATGTAGATCTTTCAAGATTTGTCTCCGCAAGGCCGTCGGCACCAGGACTCTATACCCCCAAAATAAGGTTTCGTTTTCGACAGAGATTTCAGCACGACGTGTGAAGTACGGTAACAGATCGGGAATTTCGCATTTGTCAGGCCAACCATGGTTCACATAACGATAAACTTTTGAAAGGATTTTATCACGTTTACTTTCAAGAACGAGTGTCTCGTTTAAAACTGGAAGATTAGAAATAGTTTCTAAAGCAAGAATATTGTACTGCTCTTCTGCTTTCTCGAATTCCTCGGTATTTGGGAGGGGAAGGCGCGATAAAGCGTCTGCCGTCAAATTAAGTTTACCGGGAATGTGTTCGAATTCGTAATCGTAAGCATTAAGCATCACTGCCCAACGCTGAACCCTGGCGGCTGCCATCTGCGGTATTCCCTTTTTAGGGCCAAAAATCCAAACTAAAGCCTTCTGATCAGACTGCAGTATGAATCGCTGACCATAAACGTATTCATGAAACCGTTTCACTCCCCAAGCCACGCTGAGCGCTTCCCGGTCAAAATGCGAGTAGCCTCTTTCCGCTTGAGTGAGTTTACGTGAAGCGAAAGCTATCGGCCGTGATTCACCGTTTTTCATGACATGCATCAGGCACGCGCCTATTCCGTAGGGTGAGCCGTCACAAACGAGCTTGAGCTTTAATTTCGGATCGTAATGAACCAGAACTTTTGATTTAAGAAATAATTCTTTTACTTTACTCACGGCTCGGTCGCATTCTGCCCCCCAAACCCACTTCCTACTTGGGCTTAACAAACGTGTTACTGGTGACAGAATATGAGCGAGATTTGGTAGATATTTTGAGTAATGGTTTACAAAACCCAGAAAGCTCTGTAGCTCTTGAATACAAGTTGGGTTAGGAGCGTTTGTGACTGCTTCGATAACCTCAGGGAGTGTATGCAAGCCTTCTGCATTTATCATGTGGCCTAAATATTTTAATTCAGGCCGCGACAGTTTGCACTTCTCGATCCTAAGTTTGGCTCCTGCATCTTGTAAAGCATTTAACAGTTTATTTAACGATTCGTCATGCTCACCCCCTTCCCGCTCACCAGGATGTCATCATAAAACGGGAGACATTTGGGGATTTTACTGGTGACTTGAGTCATTACCCTCTGGAAAATTCCAGGACTGGACGCCAGGCCCAGGGGTACGCGAAGCCATCTAAACAAACCCAGGGGTGTATTTATTGTCAAAGCTTCTTGTGACTCTTTGTCGAGTTCAATTTGCAGAAATGCATCCTTAAGATCGATAAGGGAAAAAGTGTCACTGCCTGCTAATTCACTGAATAATTCTGCGGCCGTGGGAACTGGATAGTGGTCGACTTCGAGTTGAGGGTTCACGGTGGTTTTATAATCACCAATCACTCGGATTTGACCATCCGCTTTGTGAACTATGACGATCGGCGTAGACCACTGAGAAGTTTCCACAGGCTCTAGAATTCCAAGGCCAACCAATCTACGAATTTCTTGGTTAACCTTTTCTTTGAGTGCTAACGGAACCGGTCTTACACGACTGTACACAGGCTTGGCATCAGGTTTTAAATGAATTTTGGCTTTAAAATTCTTAAACTTACCCATGCCTTCAGAAAATAGCTCCGGGAAACCCTTCACTATTTCGGAAGTGTCAACTGGCGTAATGCTAGTTTTAATTTTCTTAACACTTTTCTTAGGTTTCACTTTCGTTTGTAGGTCGTAAAAAGGATGGAAATTAACTCGAAAAATAGAAAGCAATCCTTTCCCATTAATGCAGGTTTATATAATTTTGAAACTAAAGCATCCAAATGTTCGATTTGACCTTGAACTTCAACCTTCAGACTTACAGTGTAAATCGTGTTCTCAATTCCGTCAGTGTATGAGTGTACCGAGTACGGACTGAGTTTTAAAGGACAGTCCGCAAAATATTTTTGATGCCACTCAATAGGGATAATGGATGCATCTGCCCCGGAATCAAGTTCCATTTCTAGCTTGACACCATTTAGCAGACTGGCATTTTCCATTTATGGATTTTCATAGAATTAACTACTACTATTATTTTGTTGGTTTGTAGGGGAATTGAAATCTGGTCCGCAGCCTGACTCAGTCCAAGAGTATTATTTTTCAGTACAAGATAGTCGTTGTCTGAATCGTTATCAGACCCGGAACCAGACTCTGAATTTTCGGCTTCAACATCCTGGCCTTCTTCACTATCACTTTCGCTATCGCGTTCGAGTTTGTTGACGCGTTTTTTGTAGCTATACTTTTGTTTTGTGTTCGGCCTAGCCTTAAAATTTGTGCTAGAACTTGACTTAGGGTGGTCGAGTGATTTTAAAGTTCTATTCGAATGACTAGCTTTTCGGCACACGGCTTTTAAATGGCCGACAGTGTGGCAACGGCCACATGAATAGTCTCGATATTTACAACGTGTTTTCACGTGGCCATTTTTGCCGCAACAATAGCAAATGAAATCCTTAGTGGATTTAGGCCTACTTGATGTTTTGCCCGATTTTTTAGCTACGTAGTTAACAGCTCTAGAATGGCTTCTCAAAACGCTTTGGTCTGTTTCAGCAGATTCTAAGGATAAAGCTAAGGATGTTGTAGCCTTTAAATCCAGAGTCTGCTTCAACAACTCGCGTTGAATGACTTCTGATTGGATCCCCCCAATTAGGCGATCCCTAATCATTTCGCTGTTAATGTCTTTAATTTTTGCGAAGTCACAATACTTCGTCATTAGCTTGAAGGCAGCTAAATATTCCCCAATACTCTCATCTGATTTTTGCGATCTTCTAAAGAATTTAACACGCTCAGATACCACTGAGGGCACTGGCTCAATGTCGTCTAAAACTTTTTTAACGAGCTCATCAAATGTTAATGAGTCGGGCAAATCAGGTGAGAGGATATTAAGAATTCTATCAAACATTTTCTGGCCCACAGATGCCATTAGAAAATTAACTTGCTTGGTTGCTGGTATTTCTTTAGCTAAAAAAAAGTAACGAATTCGGCTGGAGTATTTCTCCCATGTGTCAGACTCGCAATCGAATTCCGAAAATAAACCAGCGGTTTTAGACGAACCCATGTTGACGTCGTCTTCACTATCACTAGATTCAAAATTTAGAATTAAATTAGAACTAGCTTCATTAACGCTTGCGTTCACTACTGAATTATTTTCAGTTTCACTTTCACTGCTAACTTTAGCAGTTATAGGTGGTTTGCTACCGACACCTGTCTTTGGCATAAGCCTACAAAATTAAATTTAATTAAATTTAATTACAATCCTGTTTAACATGCAAGGATTAAACTGGAGCACTCAAGACTACCGGTCACTTATTTAAACACAGAAATAAATCAAGCTTGACTGTAGCCTACCTAGTTGTATAAATTAACTGCCTACAAGTTAAATTTAAAGGGACTAGGCTTTGAAAAAATGTTTTACGTTCACCATTTGCAACGTTTTACAAAACAACACTTCTGGCCTAAGCCTCAGCACAGACCAGATTTCACTAAGTTTGGGCATAAACCTACGGTGTTAAATTTTACACCGGCACACACTAGCCCGAATATGGGCAATGGCACAATCGAATTTACAAGGGTTAATTTAGCAGCGCATTTTTCGAACCTTCAGGTTTATAGTACTGCCTGTGCGGACACGCCAGTGCGTCGCTCTAGAACACTGCCAAGGTAAAATTAACCATAATAAATCCAATTGCCCACTTCGGTTCTAGTTGTTAAGGTACTAAATTTAACTATTATCATTTCGTACCACACAGCACTACCACGTCAAAATAACACTGTTTGAAAAAGTTTAAACTCTGATAGGAATTCAGAGCACTAATTTTCATTGCCAAAATGAAAAAAATTTGCAACTTACCACAAATATGGAGCAAAGATGTGGTTGAAGACCTATCAGTTTAAGCTTAAGTTTTTAAAGATTACCAAAGGTACCGGACTCGTCGCCAACTGTGATGTCCTAGGCGGGGACACACCTTAGCCCAGCGTGGGCACCAATGGTAATAAACACACGGACTACCAGAGTGTAGGCTACAGCTGATAAGACAGCGAACTTCCTGTTTACTTCTCTTTAAATACAATTATAACAGGAAGTCATGTGATGCAACTTAATACAATATATAATTATAGAAGAGCCTATTAGTAGTTAAAGGGGTATCTTGGTAGGGTTAACATATTGACATGAAATTGATGGCTGCCATTGTGGAGCACACAAGTGACGACTCCACACGGATGAAGCCATATTTTTATTAAAGACGAGAAGCAATCAACGAATATAGTATTAAGTAAAAGCTAGTGAGAGAAAACTAAACGAGTAGCACCTTGGTTTTGCACCGAATTAACAATCCGAATTAAGAAGGTTTTTGGATTTTGCTTTCTTGGCTGCCTGTTCTTACAATCAGAGCGCCTCAGAATTCATTCTTAAGGGTTTAAATTGTTATACGAATTTAAAGTAATGGTCTGTTTGTTTTAAACAGTTTTAAAATTTTAAAAGTTTGGATAAAACGCAGTTAAGCTATTTTGTTTTGTTAAATCTAGAAGTCACCCTCCCATGTTAAAGCTTAGATATCCGTTGCTAATACCACCTAACACGTGTCAAAAGCATACATCATCAATGAACAAATGCTGGGCAAAACGTGAGTCGCTCTGATCTTGTCCATTTTACCTTACAAAGCATTACGATCCAAAATGGGTACCCGTCAAGAGCTAGGCTTTACACGAAAACGGCCCAAACTTTTGAAATTCTCTGCCATCTTCTCAGCTACATTTTACCGAATTACTGGCAACAACGTACTGAATATGCCTTGTTCAGAATCTACAGTGACTCGCCATCCAGATCCTGTTCACTTACTGAGTATGCAGAACAAGGTCACTAAACCTCAATGTCCTTCAACCAGTTCCCTTGAAAGAATGTTAATATTTTCAACTATCTAGAATGTCGAGATTTCAAAGTCTCCCCCGAATCAAACTCTGTAGATGGTGCCATAGATTCAACCTTGACTATCAATGTGTCATGGAATACAACTCTAGGAGTAATCCTCAATCAAAGTTCGTGTTCCCTCATCACAACCAGTAAATAAGTAATAATATTCGACCGCATCAAAAGACATGATTCGTATCTTCAAACTGAAAATCAAGATGATCTTCAATCCATCAATTCCGACCGGGAAGAGGATTCTGGTGAATTTGGATACTCAACTAAAACTGCATATGCTCTCCAAACTGAATAAAATTTGTCTTCATTTCCGAAGCATGAATTTGCCCTCACTGGACACCATAATGCTAGACCTTTTCTAGCCAAAAAACCACACCATGTGCCATGAGGACTGCCTCCACGATTTCAAAGGTATATCGACAAAAATCCCCCTAAGGATGTGTGTGTCATGGTGACCAAGTTAAGAGTAATTAAAACAGAAACACCTAATGTGATTTTGCAACTGGAAAATGTACTGTATTCATCCGCAGCAGCTTCAAATTTGTTTTCACCACTTGATATAAAGGTATCACCATACTTTTCGGAAATCAACGTTTCACATTGAAAAAGGATGATAATGCTGCTGGGTAAGAACGTTTCCTCATTGATGATGTATGTAAAGAAGACTGCAATAATACATCGCCACCTCAACAGTCAACATCCTGATAATCCAAAACTTACACCTGACTGCCTGTTTCTCCTAAGCAAACGACTTCATTTCCATAGATTTATGAGAATTTATCAAACGATATTCCCACTTGGAGTTAGTTCATGTCATCCACGTTTGGTCCATCTATTGTAGAGTATTTCATTATGCAAAAGGTTGTCAAGGAATTGTAAATCTCTCGTAATATCTTCTATTGTAAGATCTTACGGAGACACAGTGGTACGATAATAATAATCGTACCGTCGGCACAAATGCTAATAATCTAACAACAGCACATAAAGCAATAAATGAGCAAAGTAAGGGAGTTCACATAAGATATACGATCCGAAAGATATTTAATTCAGTTATTTAGGTTTAGGGTTATCCCTCCCTTAAATCAATTAAACTTCGTAATGTTAAACTAAAGCACTCCTAAAATAATCGGACCAAGGAAAAATAAGAGAAATACAGTTTATTCGAAAGACGAAAAATCAGTGTTGCTGCGTTACGTCTATTTTTTTTCAAGATTTGTTTGATTTTTGTGTGTTCATAGCATTCCTTGGGCTCTGGTGCAGCTTTGTTGAATTATGTGTTTTTTTTAAAGAGTCAAGTGAACGTTTTTCTTGGGTGAATAGAAGAAACTAGTTACCATAGAGATCCTAGGATACCCCTAAAATAACGTCAAGGCCACCCAAATGGGCCATAAATATGCTGCTTGGGCTATGGGGCATTGTTGTTAGCCTCCACTTAACAATGACGCCTGTAACGTTGCAGAGTTCGCAAATTTATACCTCCGTTTGTAACAATCAAGTATGGGTATAAAACGTGATAATCAAATGTTATTATTACGTCAAAAAGATTTTTAGCTATAAGGATGCAACGAAGAGTTATTCTGACGGTTCTTAAAAGTTCACTTGATTACCAGCAGAACAGTGTATGCGTCGTTGGAATTCCATAACTATTCAGGATTCCAAATTTACAATGGCAAGTGTTGGATCGATAAATTCAAAAAATGTAATTTTGTGGATTATGATTAATCAATTTACGGCAAATTCGAGATCAGCAATACTGTTGGGGCTATCGAGCAATGTAGCAAATTCCATAGCAATCTGCACTTTGGTTAGGTCTACACCCAGACTACAAAAGTGCAATGAACCAAACAACCAACATTTTGCAATTCGATGTCCGTTAATAGGCTACGTTAACATTTGCTTCGCTCCACCGATGACTTTAAAAAATACTAACAACATACACTTGCGTGCATTTTCCATTCTGTATTCAGTATTAGCTTTGATAATTGTGTGTAGTGATATAAAGGAAACCCAACCGTTTTCGAAAACTTAAAATCGCAATATTGATAGTGCTTTTCGTTCCTATAGGTGGTGGTACTAGTTTTTGTTACATACACATTGACTGTATATGTCAACTGAGAAGGAGATCATACAGAAACTAGATTCGTTCAAGGCCGCTTGAGACTGAAGCTCGTGGATTTGCCTTTTTTTTTTTTCCGGACGATATCCTTCCTTTTATTTTCTCGAAATTACATGAGTATTACTAGTCCCTTTCTATAATATCTCCATGGATAAAAAAAAAACACGAATACAAATACTTATTTTTGCTCATTCTAAAATACGTTTATTATCAGCTCTACATTGACAAATGCTCACACCAGATAAATAAGAATAAAAAAAAATTGTAAATGTTGTGAAGCAGTCACTTTCGAAAACGAACATAGAACATCACCTTTAAAACACTAAAGAACAATACGTTGTCATTTAAGTACCATTCAGAAAAAAAGAAAGCTTTAGGTGCAGTGTGAGCCTTATGCCAAGGGGGAGCTCTACCGTAGCCCCAGAGTCCGATTTCCTAGTCAAAGCAGATGATGTCTTGTCTGAGGCTTGGTTTAGCAGAAACACTGGTCGCGTAAACGGTTAAATTACTTATTGGTTTAAGTTCTGAGTCAGGTAAATATTTTAATCTAATTATTAAAGAAAAGTGATATCTTGGCATTATTATTCGTATTATCCCAGAAAAAGCTAATTTATTAAATAACTCTTAGCTTGTGCGTGAAGATATATTCTGCATCACGAATTTAGGCATCAAAAAAATTGCGTGACAGTTAGCTACATCAAAATATTTTAATCTCGAAATTTAGCTAGCTGATCGAACAAACTTTGTTAAAGTGTTCTACCCGACTCGTGAAACTGAGTGTTGCATCTTAAGTAATAAATTTTTTTTCTACTTTTCTTCATTAGGCCCATTAAAGTGTATTACATGTTTCACTGAAAAACAATGCAATGAACCAGATCATCCATCAAAGGAGTGCACTGACTCCCTGAGTGCGGATACTTGTGTTAAAATAACCGATAACGAAAAAGGCAAGTTTAAAAAAGATGGAAAACGACTATACTATCCGCCAGGAAAGAAGACTTTCCTTATATGGTCATTTTATGACACTAATCTTTCATGGAAAAAAATGCGCCTTGCCTCTATACTATATAACTCTATATAACTGCGTCGTCGTGGCAACGCTATTAGACCAACAACAATGGCGTCGCTTTCCGATCAAGTTCTTGTCAGCAAGAAAGAGCAAAATCTCCACAGTCAAGCTAGGGGTGTTATTTGGAACGTTATTCGGTATTTCAAGAGTTAAGGGGAATCTTTCTCTATTTGTGATTTATTGAATAGCACTGCATCAGCTACAGTCAGTTAAAAGAGTGCAAAGAATTACCGACGCTGGCAAGTTAGGCTGTTCAATAATCGATCCCGTCACAGAAGCTTTTACTATATATGAAGACGTTGGCTGCTTATACATGGCGGATATCTGCAAGGTAAACGACGCAGCCAGCATGCACAATGCATACCCCTGTTTTGAAACGCTTTGGACTTCTTTCTTGGCGGACACTGTAGTGACCTACCAAGGTGAATTATGATTTCCGTATTAAGTAGTCAGGTTTTTAGTACGATAAACGAAAACAACTGATGGCATTTGTTCCAATTTGTGGAACAGCACAGTAACAGGGTAATTCCAAGGTGTGCCATCCAGTAGGCAAGTTTTTTAAACTTTTTTGCCTCCACACTCACACGGATGCCCTCAGGGCACTTGGCTAGGATGGAACATGGGTTCGGAGTGTACATGAAAAAGCTTCTAGACAGTCTGAGGATAATGTAAGCTGTGTTAAACCCACAGTGATGCACATACATCTTCAGTCTTTATTAATATTTCATTGAGATAATTATATTTCATTGGACTTAAGCTCAGACTTATGCTGGAGTTCATTGATTAGAGCCCTGGTAACTTTATCTCAAAGGAAGAGATAATTACAGGGTGGTCCACAGAAAACTGACTACCCAACATCTAAGCCCAACTTTTCTAGTTAGCACCCCTCAGAACCAGAAGAGGACAGAAATCTTCCCGTTTCATTAGCATTGATTTCTGTCCTATCCTGCTTCTGAGGGGTGCTAACTAGAAAAGTTGGACTTAGAAAATGTTGAGTCGTCAGTTTTGTGGACCACCGTGTATATTTCATTGGACTTAAGCTCAGACGTGTGCTGGCGTTCATTGATTAGAGCCCTGATAACATCGCAATGAAATAGAAGTTCTCTACTTTTAATGCATGATTTCCACTTCTGGTCCATAATGCAGTCTTAAACCGAATCCTCCCATGTGTGTCTTAAGCATTGTGGGAGTCGATCCGGTGTTCACTTGGCTGGGAGCCGACCACTCTGACCACTCGGCTGTGCTTAATCATGTTGTTTTGGGGTCCCATGAGGACTACTCTCCATGTTCTGGGTTTTTTTTCTTCTATAGGTGTGATGCTCTAAAATATCTGTTACTGCCAAAGAGATGTCATCAAAATCTAGCTGCCACTTGTTACACGGGTTATCGATATCAAAAGCCAGCAGCCCTTTTAAGATAGTTTAAAAATCAGTGGTTATCTATTGTGGTCGTCGTATTCGATTCGGCATTCATTTGGCTGGAAACCAATCACTGTAGAACACTGCCCTGTGCATGCTCACGTTGTTTGGGCTTCCCAGAGACCACAGTGTTTGTGGTGCTCATTGGGATTTAGTTTTAGGAGAATATCAATGATCAGAAGGGGAAAAAAGCCCATAAGCATGCTGCGAATGTTAGGAATTGTTCACAGGGACCCCGAACAATGTGAACAGGTGTAACTAGTGGTCAAAAATTGTCAGCTACCAGCGAAAAGGGATATGCCTCTGCTCGAAGGACCAGCTAGATGTTGATATTGTTATTAAGCTGCATAGGGGTACTGTTAGGAAAAGCTAGCTCCCCCTTGCTGCACTTGGTAACTATGAAAAAGTTAGTCGCCCCTTGCTGAACAGGGGTGTTCCAGTTCACATAGACGACTTAACTTTTTGTTCTATTTCAAATAGATGACTTAACTTTTTTTTTTCAAGCACCATAGTTACCTTTAACAGTCATGGCATTCTATCTGGTGTTCTATCTTAGCTGGTAGAGCTGGTAGCTTGTCTGTGTTTGCTTTATTAGGAGTCTCCAGGGATCCCCTCATAATATTTGCAGTGTTCGTTGGGCTTTAAGTGATTTTTGTGTTGCTTAAAGCATGCTCTAAAAGTCGTCTGTTGATTTGATAGAGATAATTGACAGCTATTTCTGCAGGTATATTTACTATTTTTAGGGGCCGTCATGAATTTTCATGCTCATCCCAAAACATTTACTTTTTGTGTAAATAACCACTGACATTGAGTAAACACTGACACCTACTGTTAGCCACCAACACAACAGACAATGTAAATCACAGAAATTTTTCCACCCAGTCCTTTCGATCAGTCTTCACGTTCCCGGTCATTCAACAAAACGAAAGGTCAGACCGGAAGAAGCTCCACTCCCGATAGAAGAAGTCGCTACTCCTCCGCAGGAGGGAAGAGCTCTTCACGAAAGGATCAATGACGCCATACACCCGTCAATATTGCCAGTGGCGGCAAGACTATGCCATTTTCAACCAACTTGGAAGAATTTAACATCCAATCAGGAAATCCGCTCCATCTTCCAAGATGGCTTTTGCCCGACTTTCACCACCAAACCACCGCTTGCTTGAACCCCTCGTTTGGAATTTGCACCACGCTGCTGTCCAAAACCTTCACAGGAAATTCAAGACCTCCTGGTGAGAATGTCATCATCCAGGCACGGGGTTCTACAGCTCCATCTTCCTTCGTCCCAAGAAGTCTGGAAGAGACCAGTTAATATTCAATCTCAAACCACTCAACCAATTTATGTAAAACGATCATTTCAAAGAACAAGAACAAGACCACATCAACATTCTGGAACTGAAAGCTGCGTAAAAATCAACCATCTTACCACTCCACATCCCAGGCAACTGGAATGTAATTGCAGACTTTTGCTTTTGCCGACAGCTTCCAACAGGAACTAGTGTGCCTGTGCTACTGGCTCCATTCCCACTTCATATATCAGTGCACATACCAATTTCGTGATTCCAACAGGAGACTGGACCTTCAAAAAATCCATCTCCGAATATCGCTTCAACATTTGCGGCATTCCAATGATGACCTATTCGCCATGAGGCACAATTTCTGATTTCCCTACTTCATCCGTCCAGACCCAGACGACCAAGCCACTGCAGTAGATGCGCTGACCTTCCCTTGGAGAAACCTCAATAATGCCTATCTGTTAGCTCCGTTCAAACTGCTTCCACCAGTTCAGGAAAAGATAAAACAATCTCCAGTCCTATTCCTACTGATAGCTCCAAACTGGCTATCAGCAGCGTGGGTCCCTCAAATTTTAAGCCTCTTAGTCGACACCCCAAGAAGTCTCCTCAAATACAGGATCTGTTATCGCAACAGAAGTGAACCAACTTTCACCCAAACACCAGCGCACTACACCTTCATGGGTGGCTACTATGAGAAACCTCAATAATGCCTATCTGTTAACTCCGTTCAAACTG